>RJWJ010032816.1:0-18300 GCA_004363605.1 Indri indri
GTTTACTGGGAAAATGAGAAGAAATAGATGCTTAACACAGGACTGGCATGGTGATTGGAGAAACGACATCTTCGGAAAAATACCAGCTAGAGTGTGCTTAGAATAACAGGTTATTTACCAATATTGGGAATCACATTAAGGTCCCAATAAAGAGTTATTTTCTTGCTGTAGAAAGGGGAATATTGTGTATACAGTCTTTGCTGATTTAAAAAGACGTGTGCTTTAAACAGAGAACTGTAGCACTTCTAGATGTACACTTGAGAAATATTTCTGGTTCATCACCTTGCAAAATAAATGAGAAGAGATTCACTGTTCCACATCTCATAGCGTATTTATTGATCTTATTTGTTAAAGTACGCTTCACTAGCAGCTGGCAGATAAAGCTGGTGCTTATTGAATATTCTCCTCCCAGGGTTAACACATGACATGAGAAGTTCCTTTTCACTAATACAGAAGAACGTTAGGGAAATTCCTTAATGATTAAACCAATAGATCTGCTTCAGAGCAGGAGAGGTCTAAACAGAAGCTCACTGCTCTGCGGTGGAGGAATTCATCTTCCATTTCTGACGTCTAGAGCTAAAAACAGTTCACCAGGTACAACAGGGCAGCCATGTGGGACCACCTCCCTTGGTCTGAATATTAAACTTCAATCAATGCCCCTAAAGTCACATTAGCTTCTTTGACAGCCATAGTATGCTGCTGACTTATTCTGAGGCTGCAGTTACCCAAATCCGGGAATATTTTTCATGTGTGGTTAAGCCAAACCTCATCCTTTCACTTTGTAATTTATGTTTTTAGACTCTCTAGTACAAGTCTTTGTCTCTCCCTGTAAAGTTTTATCCAATTAGACTTGGTTTGTTTTTCAAAAATACCAAGGTCTTTTTTGTGATCTTATTTCTATGATTCTGACATGTTAGTTATTCCTCCAAGATTTATGTCATCCGCATATGCGATCTGTATGCCGATATTAGTGTCTAAATGATTTTTTAATTGACCAAAATGGGACTGAGGACACAGTCTCCAGCATGCTTCCCACACCGTCATCTGGCCTGGGTCTCTCTCACCAGAGCACAGCGGCAACGACTCACATTTGCACACATGCCTTCTCAACATTCCGCTAGGCTTCAACCCAGTAACCCCGGGAGGGAAAGTTCGTCTGGTATGACCTGATTTTAGCAAAGCCCTGCTAGCTCCTAATGGTGACTGCTTCCTTTACCCAGTGTTCAAAAGTCATTGTCCTAATAATCTGTTTTAGAATGTTTCCTGATAGCAATGTCAAGCTTATCATTTTGTAGAAGAGTAACTTTATCTCCCTATCTCCTTTTTTAAAAATTAAAATATTTAATCCGCCTGTATTTTTCCTATAGCTCTCCGTTATCCCAATATTCCTCCAGCGTTACAGTGCTGGTTTGAGGACCTCAGTCTCACACTCCCTCAGTCTTCTCGGACTTTGGGGCTTCACCATATTTAGCAGCAGTAGAGCCCTTGTCACGGCCTCATTTACTCGGGGCCAGCAATTCTTCCTTCGCGTTTGTGCTCCCCTTTCCTGCCAGAGAACAGAAGCTCAGCAGTTTGGTTTCTCTCACATCGCCCGCCCCCCCGCCCCCCGCTTTGGTCTTATTGTTCCAAACATAACTTCTGAAAGCCCTTGTTGTTGCCCTTAGCATTTTTCACAATCCTCTGCTCACTCCGCACTCTTTCTTTTACAGCCCAGAGCCACCCTCTTTGGTTGCATGGTCCGACCTTTCCTGGGTCTAGGTCCAAGGTCAGGGCAGCACAGAGGAGGCAGGCTATGAGGGAAGAGTTATCTAGAAAGTACCATCTGCAATCACCAAGTCAAGGAGAAAAAGTAATGTGATACTTGGAAAGATGTTAAGGTCATGGGTTAAGAAAAGCTGAACTGCTTATCAAACTAGTGGAGTGATACGAAGGGCTATACTGTGGATGGGAAGTTAGGTCAATAGCAAAGAAGGCAAGAGAACAGGTGCTGGTAAGGTCAGGTGGTTCAAATTGGGCATCCCTTTCTCCCATGGCTATGAACTCTGGCCTCTCTGTTTTTGAATCTCCAGCACCTAGCACAAAGCCTGGCACATGGTAGATTTCAACATACTTGTGAATGAATACATCACAGTGGCCCTGGCTCATCACACCATGTTGGAGGAATCCTGTGAATGAGCAGGCTCAGCCTGGAGGCTGTCCTCCACACGCATCCTCTCCTTAAACAGAAGAGCTACCCGGATGGTCGCATATCCCATCCTCCTTTGGAACTGTGGTCAGAGTGTCGTTTTTAGTTGTCCTGAACTGTGTTTCTCTTTTGGAGCCTGAGGACACGGAATCGTGTTTATCATTGCCCTCAACTCTGGGAATCTTTCTTCTTACAGTCCAGAGTAGACTGCAGATGAGAACACATTTCCCTCTGGCTGTCCGAGATTCTAAGGCCTGGTTCCTTCTAACATGTCTGCTTCTTTCACTTCAACAGCCAGTTCCTGCGTCTGTGAGTCAGTGTCTGTCTCATCTGAAAATACAGCAATGCCTGATTAATGTGTTAATGAATTATATTAAAAGAATGATAATTAAACTACATTTTCAGGCAGTTTCTCTAATCATCTTAAAATGGCATCATTTAAATACCCTGCATATTACACTATGGCGAGTCTATATAGGAATCCGAGACTAACACGAGTGGTACTGGTTGATAAAAACTCAACCCAGTCACGGGTTAACTTGTGCTCAGCAGAATCCTAGTGACGACATGAAGCTAAAAGCCACTGTTGAAATCTTAACTTGGCAGCAGTCACTCAAATTGAATAGAGTAAGAACAAGAAAAGCCGTATCAAGGCCAGTATGTCTCTTGGCAGGCACAGAGGGTCTGGCACCAGTGAATCACCAGGCTTCAGGCTGTCTAAGCCCAAACGCAGCACTTGTGATAAAAGCAGATGCTTTGTTTGGCTGGTATCTATCTTCCCTTCCTCTACTCCCACCAATCCCATCCACCCACCCCCAACCATCCCCTGCCCCCTCCTAAAAGAGTGCGTTTATAAAGGTTACTTCTCAACTAATTCAAAGGTAGATTAAAAATGCTACGGTTCTGAGGTGATGCCCTCAAGCCTCTAAGAGGAAGGGCTTCAGCCAACCAGACACAGGAACATACGCCCTTGACCTGCCTTCCAGGACAGGTGCCCCTGCTCAAGGTGGCCGTCCACCCAAACCATGGAACAGCAGCCATCACCCCTCCAGCAAAGGCCTGACTGCCACCTGCAGCGCCCATGTGCCCGTCTGCCGGGTCATCAGAGAATGTCTGGGACATCTGAACACCAACCCTATCCAGACCCCACCTCATCTCTTTGCTGCCAAACTCTCAGCCTCCTCAGCTGACTCCCAGGAATGCACTACGCTGGGATACCTTTGGGCTGGATCTCAGGGTCCCTTCCCTTTATTCTGTACACAGATCTCTTGATCTCTCTCCAGGTGACAGCATCCACTTCCATGGCTTTAATTGCATTTCTGTACAGACTCCTAACTTGCTACCTTTTAGACCAGACCTCTCTCCAGAGCTCCAGGCTCATAATACCAACTGCCTGGTTAACACCTCCACTTAGACATGCATGTGTGGCAAAGCTAGCATACCCTGAGCAGAGGTCTTGATTCGGCAATCGACCTTCATCCCACCAGCCTAAGAAAAAGCGACCAAACAAATGAAGCCTTGCTCCCCTCTCAAGCTTCCCCATCTCAGTAAATGGCCCTACCCCACACATTCGGCCGTCTGAGCCATGCTTGATGGGATGTCTCCCTCACCCCACCACATCCAACACTCAGTAAACCCAGCAGACTCTACCTCCAAAACATACCCTGAAGCCACCTACATTACCAGGTCTGCCTCCACCCTAGGGCAGCCCCTACCTGCCCCTGTGTGCTCGCACAACCACCTCCTGCCCGCCCTCCCCTCCTCCTCCCCTTCAATCAGCTGTCCACAGAGAGATGCCGCAGCCTTCTTCAAACTGAATCTGATCATGCCATTCCCTTGCTTAGAATCCTGTAAAGGTTTCCCTTTGCCCTACGGAGATAATTTAAACTCCTTACCAAGGCCTAGACCAATGCTGTCCAGCAGAAACACAGTGTGAGCCATATAGGTGATTTTAAATTTTCTAGTAGCCAATTAAAAAAAGGTGGAATTAATTTTAATATTTTATTGAAGCTATTTCAAAGATGTCATCATTTTAACACATAGTAACATAAAATTAATGAAATATTTTATATTCTTTTTATAGTGAATCTTCAAATGTTTCCTCCCCCAGAAAGGCCTTCCCTCCACCAATCTAAGTAACTCAGGCTCCTCTGATGTTACCTTTCTCAAACCTCCTCACTTTGAAGTTATGCACTTATTGATGCATTTGTCTGAATGCCCCCTAAACTGGGAGCTCTCTAAGGACAGGGGCCTCACATCTGCTTCACTGTCCACTGGTACCTAGCACAATGCCTGGCATAAAACAAGCTAATAAATATGCGCTGAAGAATAAACAGCAAAGACACTGATACTAAGTACACGAACAATCAAGCAAGGGCTCGGGGCCATTTCACTGAAGACAGGCTCTGTTCTGTGTGTATTGTACAATGGTGTGCTGATATTTTAGTGCGCTGTGTGGCTATCATACCTGTAACCCGTGAGTGCTGGCCAAGCACACTGCTTAGGGCAGACCCAGATCCAGGGACTTCAGCCAGACTCCATCAACATGTGGGAAACTCTCTCGAAGAGGCTGTACGCACTGAATGTGATCTCAGGTTACACAGGAGGATTAGGAGCCTCCCAGGTCCAGCCTTCCGGGAGGAAGGAAGGAAAGAAGGAAGGAAGGAAACCAGTCTGAGCTCCTCCTCCATGCCAGTTTCTGTGCCAGGTGCCCTCGCATGTGATTGCATTCACTCTTTAGAGCCACTCTTTGAGGACCTGGAGATGCAGAAGGGTTAAATAACTTAGCCAAGGTTACAAAGCTACCAGATGTGGCTGCTGGAATCAGTGTCATGGTCACTAGCAGCTTTCGTTGATAGCCAAGGCCACATCAACGTTCCAGCAAAAGCCTTAGTGGCCTTTGGTGTCAGGTGTCCCAGCAGAGTTGAGCAAGCAAAGAATAAACTGCCGGTGACCACGTGGGAGCTAAGAGCAGGCACGTGAGCTGCTCGATGCAGACTCCCAGAAGGGCGCACCAGGCTCCAGTGTGAAAGTCAGAGCGCTGCTAGTCAGTGGAGCCTTCACATTTAGAGACCAGTGAACCTTCACAGCACTCCTCACGGGGGTTCTTTTCGCCCCCATTTTATAGTTTAGAACTTGCTCTAGTTCACACGCCTAATAAGTGTCAAAATAGGGATCTGAACTGAGACCTTTGGATTACCTGTCTTATGTCTCTTCTCCTCACAGCGGAGTAATTTTACTTTTAGTAACCGTATTTGCACGTGAATCTGGAACTACAGACAATCCAGGCTAGCAAAGGCTGGGGCAAACAGTTTCTCAGACCTCCGTAACTTGTAAATGACAGCACAATCCTTCAAACAAGACCACCTCTGCTCGTCTTGGGGGCCTCTAAGAAGAGAAAGCTTGAAATTAGCATCCACTCCTGCAGCCAGTCTCTCTTGAGGACAGCCTGGGTAGCAACACCATTACAAAGCCGTGAGCAGCAGGGTGGCTGTGTCTTGAGCCCCAAGCTGGTCTGGCCACCCAGTCCAGGCCCCCTGAAGACTGTCTCCTTCCAATCAACAATAGCAATGACTTCTTCCGCTTGCAGCCAAGACTTCTCCAGCTTGCATATTCTGGCCGGGCTGGGATGGCTCCCAAATCCACATGTGATAAGAACATGAGTAGTAATTTGTAACTGCATAGTACCTTCTGTTTACGATGTACTTTAACATATATTGAGGCATGTGAAAAACTCAGAAGACTAAAAAACCCAACCTTTCCCAAACAGCCTGTGGGAGGCCTGAAAACACATGATTTAAAGCAGGTCTGCCCTGGGGTTTTGGAGGGTGGGGGAGGAGGCAAGAGGAGATGTTGAGCAGCTCCACTCAACAAGGATTGCATTGTGTAATCCTCTGATCATTTTCTTGGTTGCAGTTTGCAATTGGTTAAAAAAAAATTTCCCCCAGAACAGCTGAGAATGCACAGATCCCAGCCTTTGGTTTCAAATCATCCTTGTCAGTAGAGGATTCAGGACTACCGTCAGACAGCTGGTAGACCCGCAGGCACTTCCCATTCTCTGGGCTCCTTCAACCCAGGAACAGCAGGGGACACAGAGGCTGAGCTCACCTCTGACCCAGCTGCTCCAGCCCTCAATACACCAGGGGCCACTGGGCCTGGGCAGGCACCATGCCTTGGAATTCACTAACCCATCCACGACAGCTGCATTCAAACACCAAGGGTCATTTCGAAATGTTAGCAAAACTCAACTTTAAATTTTAAAAATAAAAATTCAACCCATGGACCATTATTTTCTAAAGACATTCTTGAACTGGGGCTGTTAAAAAGCCATTGTCACTGCTAAAATCAATGATATACCTTCCATTAAATAGACTCTATTAATTCATTAATTAGATTTTTTAAAACTCTAGATCCAATTTTTCCTCTGTGCATGAACCGTTTCCAATTTGTAGACAGCAGATGTGCCCGTGTATAAATAAACTGCAGACGTTTGCATGTGGACCTTCACACTGTAGATCCCTATGATTAACTTTGAGCTCGGGGCTGGTTTATCTGCATGTCTGGGGGAACATCTTGCTTTGTTAGAGAGAAAGCAGTAGTTCCAGAACTTGGCAGTTCTGAAGAGGAACAACCGAAACAATTTTTCGGATGAGTGAACTGACGCAGCCCAGAGTTAGGTCTTTAAGTCGGTGTTTTAGAGAAAAGTCTGCACAGATCCTGGGCCTTACACCTTTGCTTCAACTTTGATGCTCTGGCACTGTGAAATGGGAGGTTACTTACTGCCTGGGAAAGTGCACCAGATTTTAACCAGGGATAATTCCGTAGACTTCCTGGCCACTGTCAGTTAAAACACTTGTGACGAGTCAGCTCCCCTCATGCACGCTAATGAAACACCACATTGTCCCACCACATGCTCCCGCAGCACAAGCGGCAGAAGGAATTAGGTGCTTGCAGCTGTTCCTAGGAATGCCTGCCTCCCCATCCCACAGGCAGGCAAAAGACCCGAGCGGTCTCCAAACGCCAATGCCGAAGCTATTGTGGCAACACAGACATGACAACAACAGGAACCAGCCCCCTCTCAGCCCAAGGAAGGTCCCCGATTCTAATACAAACTCATCCTTGAAGACAAATGAATCAAAGGGACATCAGCCACATGCTAATGTCAGAAGGAAATCCTGTCTGCAGGCCTCTTGGAGAAGCCTGGGGCTGCTTGCAGAACAAAGGCCCCTTCTGTGACATCATGCGGCAGGTTTAAGAGCTGCCTGGCTTCTGGCTCTGGCCACATTTCAAAACCACAAGTACATCCAAGGGCAGCCAAGACAACGACAAAGCCAAGAGATATGGTCTCCAAAAGAGAAGACAGAAGACCAATTCCTCCTTCCAGGCCTACCTCTTCCTGGCGCTTGGCAGCCAAGGCTCCATTCTTTCCAAGGAGAATGTCCAAGGCACTGGATTCGGACAGGGGACTGACCCCTGTGCAAGAAGATAGATCAGAGGACACCCACAGCTGGTGCCAACATTCTCAGGAGGCTGGAGCACAGTGTCTGGGGAGGGCCCTATAGTACCCTCTGGGTTCTAAGCCCAGCTCAGTCAGCCACTAGGGTATGGTCTTAGGTGACTCAATATCCCATTTTCTCAATTGTAGATGATGATGATATTGTTGTTCATGATGAAATCCGCTAGTCTCTCACACAGGATTACGATACACAGACAGGATAATTTATAAACATATCCTTTAAGATATTTCAAAACTATAAAGTATAAGAGACACTAATAATCAGGAAGATATGACACATGTGGATGTGACGGCTTAACAGTGCAAATTTTTAGGTCAAAGAGAAGACTTTCTCGCTGCTGCCTGGGGCATTCCACAGGGTGGCTGTTCAAGTAATATTCAAATTATAATAAAGGTGACTTTTTGGCCGGGCGTGGTGGTTCACACCTGTAATCCTAGCACTCTGGGAGGCCAAGGCAGGAGGATAGCTTGAGGTCAGGAGTTTGAGAACAGCCTGAGCAAGAGCGAGATCCCGTCTCTACTAAAAATAGAAAAAAATAGCGTGGCATGGTGGTGCACACCTGTAGTCCCAACTACTTGGGAGGCTGAGGCAGGAGGATCGCTTGAGCCCGGGAGTTTGAGGTTGCTGTGAGCTAGGCTGACACCACAGCGCTCTAGCCTGAGTGACAGAGCAAGACTTTGTCTCAAAAAAAAGGTAACTTTTTAATATTAATAAGCTAAGCATAAATTTGCAACAAATCAGAGTACTTCACAAGACAAGGGGGTGCTTGTCTGGAGGGCTTCTCTCCGAGGTAGGTCATACCCATGAAGAGAGGCTCTGGGCTCTCCAGGGTGGCACCACCACCATGAGGCCAACCCCCCACATGTTGAGACACCAAGTTTTCAGACCTGACTTCTGGGCAAATCACTGTTCACCAAAATTAACCCTTGAATTCGCTATGAAAAGAAAAAAGAGGTGAGTGAGCTGGAGTGGGTAGTCGGTGTTTCTCAGCTCCTTTAAACTGCAGGAGCTGAGTGAGGAGACCACCTACCATTTCTCTCTCACTGCATTTCTGTTGTGGCACGTCAGGCAAAACCTCCTCTCTAGAGCCCTGGGTTGTCATTCACACCACTTATCCCCAGCTTTCCACCTGTAAAAACTCTGTTTATATCATGGCTGGTTCCATAAAGGAATTGAGGCAGCTCATAATCTTATTAGGAACACTTAAAAGAAAAAAAAGAGAATACAAGGTACGTTGAACTCCTCAAAATTGGGAACATCTCAAGAGATTTTTAAAAATGTGTTAGCAAAGTAAATATATTCAATACTGGGGGTAGGGTGGTAGGACTTTATGACCCTTTGATCCAAAACCGTGTGCCCTTTCAGTCAGCATAATTTTTGAAGAATATGCATTTGTTACTTCCTGTATTCGTTTTTAACAATAAGATATTTTAAGTTAAGAAGAAAAGATGTGAATTTTGATTAACGTAGCTCTGAATCATAAACAAACCCTAAATCAGCAGTGCTTGTTAAGTCTTCCACAGCTTGGACTTCAAACTCAGGACTTGTGCCCACCCTCGATAAGATCTTTTACAGAGATCTGACCTCTGTCCAAGTCTGTTTTCGAATCAAAAAGCTTTGAACTCCTGGCAGGTTGACAGCTTGGATCTTGGGTGTTTATCAAGAACTTCCTCAAGATAGGAAGGGTGACTCCATTACCACCACCTTCCCCCACCCCCCTCTGCGGAGTTTCCCTTTGGAAGAGTTGGCACCCAGCCAGGGTCTCAGAACTTCAAGGATTGAGTCTGTGAATTGCCTGTGTCTGGTACGTGGCAGACACCTAGCTCAATGCGGAGTTTAATAAATAAAAAGTGGTCCACAGTAAGCCAGGTGACCGTTGGTTCTGACATCACATGGTACAGCCTGGCATTTATGGTCACTTTTGGCAGGCCGGAAGTTATCTGTCTTTGCTGGTCACCTTCTGCATCCTTGCCCAGTAAGTGCCAATGATGCGATACTGACAATCCCGTGCACAGGTATGCACTTCCATAGCTACCTGTTTCATTAGCAGGCTGCCTGCCAGCTCTCTGAGCTGGGAGGTCACCCACCTAGATTCTGCAGAGCAGCTCCAGGGCTTTCTAAACTCCAAGATACCCTGGGGAACCTTCTAATCTGGTGTCATAAACAGTTCAGCGGTCCCCAATGCTTCCTGAAGAGAATATCTGGGCCTCCACTTATTTTCTTCTTGTACTACTGCAATTACGAAACTAAAACATTCTGAACCTTGTTTGCCTAGCGCTCTACCAACGTCTACACTATTTTCCTCTCAATTTGCTACACTCCAGCCACATGCCATAACAGCTTCCTGTTGGGTTTTTCAAACATACCAAACTTGTTCCCAACTCCAGTTTTTTGCACTCAATTTCTCTATGCCTGGAATAGTCTGGAAGGCCCATGGCTGCCCTCTCCCATGATGCAAGTCTTAGCTTAAATATCTCCTCAGACCTCAGATGCCTGTCTACCCTACCAAAAAAGATGTCACCCCCAATAAATCTCCAGCACATTGCTCTATTTCCTCTGTAGTGCTGACTATAATCTGCAATTCTCTTATTCACTTGTATTTATTATCTGTGTCCCTCACTAGAATATAAACTCTGGGAAGACATTGTTTCAGATGCTCCACTGCTACCTGTTAGTTCACATATTTCCACCACTCTGTAAAAGGGCAACAGCAAGTTACTGCAATAACTTGGCTGCTAGAATGTCTTCAGTGCTACACCAGCCCTGCAGTTAAGATAATTAGAAGGACTGGGCAAAATTTTCCTGGTGAAGCCCTGGGGCTTATAAAATCAATGTACTCTAATGAACATAGATGCTCAATATATAGATATTAAACAAACTAATGAGCTAGGATCAAAGTGACTTTCTTTGCTACAAGGTTGGACAAAAAGAGAGGCAACAGAAGAAACTGCCCATTCTTTACCTGATAGCATCAAAGGTTGCTGATCTTCCCCAACAGGAAAAAGAGTGCAGAGTTTCCAAACTAGCTCTAACAAGCAGAAACCAATCATAGCCAGGCTCCTTACAATCTCAGAAAAAAAGCATTTACAACCGTAAGGCTCATTTGTCCACATCCCTGACATACACAGGGAAAAATCAATTCTTGTTCAAAAGTATTCTGAAGCTGACCTGGTGGTGCACCCACACAAAATTTTATTTCGGCATGTTGACAACTGAATATAAGGAGATACAGGTCCTAATTTATAGACATCCTAACATCTCTATAGAATTGGATGGATATAGTTCAGAATCTGATGCTATGACAAAAAAAACAACAACTTGGGCTTTCTTTTATGTGACTTAATGATATAGGAAAATGGATTTTAAAGTACCCTCAAATATTCGATGATATTAAGAAACAGTTAATTTTTTAGGTATTATAAATTTTTATATTTTGGTTTTATATATACAATTTTAAAATAAGAGTCCTTATCTTTGGGAGACACATACCAAAATATTTACAGATAAAGTAAACTGAGATCTGAGATTTGCTTCAAAATAATAGCAGAGGAGGAGAGGAAGTAGGTGGGAGCACAGACAAAACAGGACTGGCCACGAGTGGTAACTGCTAACGCTGGGTGATGGGTCCACAATTAAACTATTTGCTCGACTTTGTAATGTTCGACATTTTTCCTAATAAAGAGACTTTTTAAAAAGCCCTCTAAGACAAATCATTTTCACCTGTGAAGTTACAGACGTTACCTGAAGGAGAAGGTTTCCCCTTTCCAGTCTTGCAGTGGGTTCTCCTGGATGACGTCCTGGGTCAGAGGCGAGTTCTGCCGTGGGGATTTGGAGTGGGGGAGGGTGCCCACGTGACTGAAGTTATCAGAGGACCTTATGGGAGGAGGGCCTTTTTTCTTCCGTGGAAGGGTGCCGTGTATAGACACATCCTGATAGGCATCTGTGCGATGCTCAGCCAGAGGGGACTTGCTGCTCAGAAGGTCCATGGATGAGGCCAGGGGGAACTGGTGATTCACCGGCATGTTTCTGGGAAGGCTTGCAAATTTTCCTGCAGCCATGATTCTCAACTCTAAGGGGGAAAGAAAAGAGTGAAGGTATAAATCTAAGGTAATCACAAAAACCGACTTCTTACTTACAAAAGGAAATGGAAATATGCCACACAAGAGACAAAAATATTCACAGAGTGTTAAGGACTTAATGGCATCACTAGGAGAGTCTAAGAGGAATGGGGAGTTTACTCATCTTCCTCTTTTATGATCCCACAGAGGGATTCTCCTGGCTTGGCAGCAAAACCAAAAGGGCAAACACATCTCACAGTTGTTAGAAGCACACAAGACATGTCATTATTTCAGACAACTGAGGCTGACAGAAACGCACAACTAATAAAAAAAAGATTATTAAGGGAGAACTCATGGTTTTAGGAATGAACTCAAGAGAAAATGTTGTAAATTGTTGGATAATTAACTCACGTATTTCTACCATCCTGAAAATGATAAGAACAGGCGGAGATTATTGGAATTCTTTAGCTGCTAGACTGTCTTCAGTGCCAGACCAGCTCTCAGTTGTGCTACCCAGAGCAATGGGACAGAGTTTTTCTAGCAAAGACTTGGTGTTTATAAATAAATCAAGGTACTCTAATTAACGAAGACAGGCCGGGGTCGGGGGTCAGGAGGTGGGCCATTCTTCCATACATCAGTGGGCTCAGCTGCAGAGGAAAGCCGCTGGGGTCGGGGCTCCATGGACATTCTCCCCAGAGGGGTCAGGAGCCTGCCTGCCACCAGCAGGGTTAGGCAATGCTCACGGGTACCTATACAGTCAGGGAAGACTAAAAAGGAAAGGGGAAGTAAAAAGTGGGGGGAGGCAGCGAGGGAGCATGGAAAAAAAGGAAAATGGCATGTGAGGTTGTGTGCAGAAGTAGCCCCAACAACTGCTCCCAGCTATGACCGCCAGTAGCAATGTTCACCTTGAGCAGAGTCCGTGCTCCGAACCCTAAAAAAGCAAGCTATGGCTGTGACCTAAGCCAATTATATAACACATTTTTAAGGCCAACCTACAGAGAAAAAGAAACAGAAGCCCAAATAAGAATTAGGGCTAGGCCCTGGAGACAGAAGGCTCCAGAATCTGTCCTATGCTAGTAATGATATCCGCCTCTGGTCTGGACAACACCATGGGACAGCTAAGCCTAACGCACTGCCCTTCCCAAGGCTGGTGAGGGGGGCAGCTGCGTGCTCTGGAGCGGGTTCTGGAGCCCTGCATCCCCACTCCTCACAGACCATCCTTTCCACTGCAGTAGTCCAAGAAGAGCTTTCAGCGAAAATCTTCACTTAATAGCACTATTAAAGAGTCAGTTCCTTAAAGGAACTGTGAACTTCGGATGTGGCTGGAAGACAACCAAGAACAATGCAACCCTCCATAAGCTGATAGAGATGGAATCAGGATAAAGACAGCAGCGTGTGCAAAGGAAACACACTGCATGTGCAACAAAACACACATGAGCCACTGCTTCCACCTACAATAGAGAGGAGCACACAAGTGCTGGGGTGGGGTAGGAGGAGACCCTTTACTCAAGGCATATAATCCTAACCCTGTTCTCAGTTCTTTGCCAAACGTGGGGCTTGTCTGTTCCGTATCTAACTGGGACCACACAGAAGGTCTGGCTCACAGCGGGTGCTGAACAATAGGACTGTGGGTCCTGTGCAGGCCCCTCCTGGTTCTGGCCAGTACCTGGCACACTGTCAGCACTTGCTCAATGTTAATCATTGTTATTAAAAAAACAAACAAACAAACAAACAAAAAAACAACTCCCTAAACCCCCTACTCCAGCCTGACCACCAGTGACGTAAACTGACTAGGATTCCTCCACCCTACACAGACATACATACACAGACACGCACCCCAAGCTATGAACTCTTGCCGGTTCAAACTATCTGCACCTTCCTTCTTCATAGACAGGCCTGAATAATTTCAAAGAACTCCCTTGTGAGGAGGCCTATGGCACCCTACAGAACCTCTTCATGTGCACAGGGCCTGTTGTCGATCAAGCCTCTTTCCAGGATAGTATGATGGGCAAAAGTTACCCTAGCTCTGGTGTCTTTGGCAGCCTGTTTCCTCTCTGCTTATCCAAGATCTACCTAGATTTCAAGATTGAGTTAAAGTGCTCTAAAATACCCTTCGTCCAGTTACCCACACCTCAATTTATCATCTAATAACAAAGGATGTTCACACCTCCCCTTCCTACCTTCAATTCAAAAACCCTTTAAGTGCCTACTTCATATAAGACACTCAGAGAAACAAAGATGCCAAAGCCCCAATTCCTATGAACTCTAAGAGAATAATATCATTCTTAAACAGAGACCCTTATGCTGGAAGGAACAATTGATTTTGATGAAAGGACTTTAGGAAGATCTCAGAGAGGGTGACAATGGAGACAAAGCATTTTGAAATTGAAATTTGCAGGGAAAAGCGTTTCAAGAGGATCCTGTAATGGCAGATGCATAAAGGCATGGGGAGTGTCCCCACAGGCTCGGGACACTGTGAGTCACATGGTGTGGCTGAGTGAAGAGGGCAAGAAGCATTTCCTGAAAGACGCACAGCGAGGACCAGACCACGGAGTCTTGAAGGCCCTGCCAAGGTATCTGGACTTGCTTGACTACTTTAAGTGCTAGGGAAGATCAGGAAGGGAGAGACAGAATCCAGTCTGTTCCCAGGAAGGTAACTGATAATTCTGGAGGAAGAGAAAGAGTAGGTAGGGAGGTCCCTGGACAACCTATGGAGGAACAATAAGGAACTCTGACCTGGGGCAGTGGCCGAGGGAAGTGGACAGAGCGAAGAGACATCAGAGCTTGAGGCCTCTGGCTGGAAGGAAAGGGGGCTGCAGCCACAGGAGGATGGCACAATGCTGTAACATGCCATCTAGTCTCAGCAGGGAACCCTTGCAGGACCCAGGCTCACCACTGGAGCTGCTGCATGTGAGGTACCAGCGGACGATTCAGTCGAGAAGGAGCTTAGACACTGCTATGCAGTTAGGAGTGAAGGCAGATGCAGATTCTTAGGAGTCATCAACATAAAGGGAATATTTAAACCAGAGAGCAGATCCCTTAGCTTGTTATTATCAGATGTGATAACAGATGCGAAAGCACCTCTTAAACTGTCAGGAACCATACAATATCCATGAATTATATCCCTGCTTTCTCTCACCGTGGCTGCTTCAAGCCTACAAGGACCAAGGCAGGAATGAGTTCTAAAAACATAAAGTGGTGGTTCTCAACCTGGCTGCGCATAAGAATCCTCTGGGAAGCTTTTAAAATCCTGATGCCTAAGCCTCAACCCAGAGCAATGAAATCAGAATATCTGTGTGTCGGACACTGGCATCATCTGTAGAGCTCCAATGTGGAGCTAGGACTGAGAACCACTAGATTAGCAGGTCTCTTTGGAACAGAGCAATTTATACTCAAAATTGTTTACCTGAGTAACAGAATTAAATGACAATGAAGAGGTATCATTTAATCAATACAAGCATTCACTCATTCTTCAACACGCACATTTATGGAAGGCCTGCTATGTGGCTGGCACTGTGCTAGGTGTTGGGAACAGTGTTAGACAGGACAGAAGTGGTCCCTGTCCTCATGAGGTTAATACTCTATGGAGGGTGCAGACAATAAGTAATGACCATACATGTTGGTAGTTCCTAGTTTATTTTTCCAGATAAGAGAAATAGATATTCATTCATTAAATATATATCCTCTGAGGGCTTTCAGTGTATGAGAGCCGAGGATATAATAAATTAGACAAGGTCCTGCTCCCAAGAAGCCTACATTGTGATGGGGAGTCCAACTAACACAAAGAAACACAAAGAATATAAACTAGGTGATGTCCAAGTTGTAAGCACTCTAAAGAATACAGAACAGGATGAAATGATAGAAGATAATGGTTGGGGATGAGGGGCTACTTTACATTAGGGTGGACCGGGAAGGCCTCTCTGAAGAGGTTACAATGACGTAAAACTTGAAAAAAAGAAAAGGAACCCCTCAAGGAAAGAGTTCCAGCCAGGGGATCTGGCAGATGCAAAGGCCTTGAGGCAGGAACGAGTGGTTGGAACAGCACCAAGGTGAAGACTAACTCGCAATCTCCAGGCTCTGGCTCCCGTGTTTTCTCCCTTGGAAATGTTTCTGTCTTGATGTCCCTGGTCATTATAAACTTCTTAAGTACTATTTGACTGTTAAAAATCAAAATGGTATGATTCTGAACCTAGGCTTTGGAGTCTGATATTTACAAGTTCAGATTTCTATTTTGCCACTGACTTACTAGCTGTATGGCCTGGGACAAATTACTCAACCTGAAAGTTTCTCATTTGTAAAATGAATTAACAATACCTATTTCATGGGATTGTTGTAAAAAGTCAAATATGATCATGTCTACAGACCCCTTAACATACAGCAAGCACTCAGTAAATAGCAGATCTCCTCTGAGCAGGGCAGGGGCCACATTGCCTTGTTTGTCACTGTATCTCTGCTATGGCGAGAGTTCACAAATGAAGTCACTGCTCCTGGGGAAGACCACAGCTGGAAGAATGAGGAGGGAGATGTTTAAACCTAGAACAATAGATGTAAACACTCCAAGCAAAGTAGGACATGGACATAGACACACAGACAGGCACAGCAAGTGAGCCATATGTAGTCTTTAAAAGAAAAGCCCATGTGAGACTTTGGCCATCTGACTTCATTTCTCTCTACTGTGCAGGAAAACAGACACAGTGCCCTGACCCAGCATAATGCCATATCTTGAAATATATACAAAGGTCAAAGACTCTACGTCTTGATACGAAAACATGAGACCCACGTGAACATCAGGGATAAGAAAGGGACAAAATCTACCACAGCCCTGACCCTACTCAGTGGCTCCACCGTAAAATGCTTGTGAACAGCAGCCCAACTCACTTCCTTTACAAAGATGTCTCAAAGAAACTGATGATCTTGCAAGTTGAGGCAGAAATAAGCAGTCCACTTATTTGGATTTTTCTTTTATTTCTGAAATGGGATATTTTCAAGTTAAACTCACATGTGATTATCTGATGTGGGCTTAAAGAACTTTTTATCATATTTTAAACTTTGGAAATGTAACCTCCTCAGCTGCCCCATTATGACCATGACTGAGAATTTACAATTTGGATCTGAGGTTTTATATCTTCTCTGGAGAATCAGACAGGGAGAGGAGATGGAACAACTGTTTATCCACTTAAAATGAAGTTTTGCTTGGGTTTAGGAATTAAGGGTATCTCATTATTTTTGAAGTAAACTTACGAAGTCTAACCAAATGATTAAAGTATGAATAATTCTTCCACGGATTGTATTTCAAGCAACAACACACTACAGGATTTAAAACGATAAGGTTCTTAAGATTAGCATCCATTTGACAAACAGTTCTTTCTATATGACTAGGAGATTGAGATCTTGGTTAGTCATCCTGGAAATGTCAGGCTTCTCAGCAGCAGTTTGGAGAAAGTTAGAATTCGGGCGGTGGTGACGGAGCCCTTGGCATGTTAAGGTGTTTACGGCACACTCAACACGCCCCCTGGCACACCGGTGCACAAGCACTTTGCCTGCGGGCTTCCCAGTTATTCTCTGGGCAGCCCTTCCCACTAGGACCTGCGCCCTGCTGAGCCCGCCCCCAGCGGGGAGGCCTCGGTCCCTACAAATACCCAGGGGGTCATCGGCTCCCAGACTGACCTTCCCTCGGCCAATGTACTTTCCGTGGAGAGGTCTGTGTAGCCTTGGGAGATAAGAGTCAAGGTTTAAAAGAATCTCTGCACGCCTCTACTTTCCATCTCAGCCAGTGGCTTTAAGCGAATGCAGACACGAGATTGGGCAAACGGGTTTTCCCTTTTGCATCTCGCTTCAAGCGCGTTAACACCAAAACCAGAGTTCTCGCCCCCAAAACCCCCACCACGACCCACCGCCCCACAGAACACGCCGCCTTGCCAGCTGCTTCGGAGCTCGCTCGACCTCCTCCCCGACGAGCGCCTACACCTGACCAAACTGTTTAAAGCGGTGGGAGCCTCAGCGGCTTAAGCGGATAAGGAAAGATGGGCTGTGATCCCAACCTCTTTCCCGTCGCGCCCACCGCCCCTCCCTTCCTTTGCCTTCCCCTCCCCTCCCCCTGCTCCCCTCCCCGACGCAGAGGGAGCGACACAACCAACTATTCATTCTTTCTCAACAAAGGGAGAGGGAGGGAGATGTTGTCCACAGTCACAGGGCAGGCTCCTTCGCTTTCTTTGCAAACTTCCCAAGAGATTAGCGGAGAAACTCGCCTCCTCCGAGCCCAGGGCTTCCGGCGGAGCCCTCTGGGCCCCCGCATCTCCCCCACCCCGGCCGGCCTCAGCGGAGAGGGACGGGACAGGGGAGCGGCGACCCGCCGAGCAGCCTGGACGGGCAGGGGGTCCAGCGAGGCCAGCGCCCGGGAAGACACCGCTCGAGAGCAAATGGGCAGAGATGCTCCCCGCAAATCGCTGAGCCTCTCTCGCTGCGGGCCACGTCCCGGGAGCCCCAGCGCGTTCAGAGGGCGGCAGAGCACCAGCCCCGTCCCAGTTCAGCCGCTCCCGCC
>RJWJ010032817.1:0-18287 GCA_004363605.1 Indri indri
CGCGGTGGCTCAAGCCTGTAATCCTAGCACTCTGGGAGGCCGAGGTGGGCGGATCGTTCTGAGCTCAGGAGTTCGAGACCAGCCTGAGCAAGAGCGAGACCCCATCTCTACCAAAAATAGAAAGAAAATTAATTGGACAGCTAAAAATATATATAGAGAAAAAATTAGCCGGGCATGGTGGCACATGCCTGTAGTCCCAACCAGTCGGGAGGCTGAGACAGTAGGATTGCTCGAGCCCAGGAGTTTGAGGTTGCTGTGAGCTAGGCTGACGCCATGGCACTCGCCCCAGGCAAGAGAGTGAGACTCTGTCTCAAAAAAAAAAAAAAAAAAAAATCTCCCAACAACAAAAAATGCCCTGGACCAGATAGATTCCCAGCCAAATTCTACCAGACCTACAAAGAAAAACTGGCACCTATCTTACAGAAATTATTCCATAATGTTGAGGAGGAGGGATTCCTCCCTAACTCATTCTATGAAGCTAATATCACCTTAATACCGAAGCTAAGAAAGGACACAACAACAACAAAAAAGAAAACTACAGACGAACATCCCTTATGAACACTGGTGAAAAAATCCACAAGATACTCACAAACCTAATTCAACAGCACATCAAAAAGATAATCCACGATGATCAAGTGGGTTTCATCCCAGGGATGCAAGGATTATTCAACATACAGAAATCAGTAAATGAGATTCAGCACATAAACAGAAGCAAAAACAAAGACCATATGATCATATCAATAGATGCAGAAAAAGCATTTGATAAAATCTAATATCCTTTCAGGATAAAAGCCCTCAAAAAACTAGGCATAGAAGGAATATACCTCAAAATTATAAAAGCCATATATAACAAACCCACAGGCAAAATCATACTGAATGGGGAAAAAGTTGAAAGCATTCCCCCTAAGAAATGGAACAAGGGCACCCGCTGTCACCACTACTATTCAACATAATACTAGAAGTCCTAGATCAGGGGTGGAGAACCTTTTCATGTTGGAAGGCCGCATTAATTCAGTTGTAATCAAATAAGGCTGCATTCAAGAAACTTCAATTAGATATACTTAAAAATGTACAATATTTTATCAAAATCTAACTACTATGTACTTAATAATTTCAAAAAATGAAAAGTATTTGTTAATTTTAAAGTTAACTAACCTTTTAATGACTTTGTTGTGTCTGCTTTT
Source organism: Indri indri (assembly GCA_004363605.1). NCBI lineage: Eukaryota > Metazoa > Chordata > Mammalia > Primates > Indriidae > Indri > Indri indri. The sequence goes on from RJWJ010032817.1 coordinate 1,185, forward strand.
TATTGGAAAGCATGTGAATATTTGGTTGCAGCATGTAGGTCCACAGTTTCTGCAGATCCTCTAGATGGGTATCAATGATTTGTGACTTTAAGGGCATCTTGATTTGGGTCATGTAGGAGAATGTAGATTTGCAGCAGTAAGTGGCTGAAAAGCAAGAAAGCATTTTTGGGGCATGTTGCCAAAGGCATGAATATTCTACTGCATTTTTGTTTCAATCGTATCTTTCTTAGCATCAATGACTTTAAAATGTCATCTACTGAGAGCTCAATCAATTCCATCTGTAGTTCTTTAGGTGCCTTGATTATGTCAACTAGCTGAGGCTGAAATGCTAATTGGAGTGTGATGTCATGATTCTTAAAGTCAGTGAATCTTTCATTGTATTCTCCAACTAATAGATCTATAACAGCTTCGTATTCTTCAAATGATTTGCATATATCATCCTGCTCATCAATGACCTTTGCTAACTGGGGAAAATGTTCATCTAAAATTTCTTTTCAAAGAAGTGTTTTGAAAAAAGATAGCTTTTTCCAAAATGCTTAGATTTTTTGCCACTTATCATATGTAGATTTAGTTTTACCTTGCAAAGAAATATTCAAGTCATTTTGATTTGACATTTCACACAGAAATGCCGCATTCCTATAGAAATCTTGTTTTGATAATTCACACTGCTGATTCTGTTCTTCATAAAATTAACTATCTGGTCTTACAGAGATAAAATTTTGGCTAACACCTGTCCCTGCCATAGCCAACACACTTTAGAATAACAAGGCATAGCCACACTGAATACGTCATCCTTCAACTTTAACATGTTATAAAACTGATGATGCTGTGTTGCATTTGCATGAATATAGTTAACAATACTTATACCTTGTTGCAAAGTGTCACTTAAAATGGTAGCTTTAGCAGAGATTTTGCTGATGTAAGATACAATGAAAAGAAATGAGAGCATCTGGATCTGTTAATACTTTTTTTTAATCTGTGCAAAAAACCCTTCATGTTTTCCTGTCATGGAAGGTGCACCTTCTGTACACACACTGATTAAATTTACCAAATTGAGTCCAACTTCATGACATTTATCTTGAAAGTTGTTGAAGGTATCTATTCCCCGTGTTCTGTTCACAAGAGTGCCCAGAGTAACTCTTTGTAGCAAAGAAAATTTTCTGTTATGACCGGAATGAATTATAAAACCTTCACCAAGTCAGTAGTATCAGTTGATTTATCCAAAGCAATTGAATAGTATATATTTTCCTTTTGAAGTATTGCATGAACTTGCTCTGCTGATCAGTTATGGTTCTTAAAAGAGGCAGTTGTTTGTACTTTGAAAGGTTATCGGGGTCTAAGCATCCTACAATTTTGACAGTGCATTCTTCCACAATTTCTCCATCACTGAATGGCTTTCCTTTTTTCCCCTGAGTATAAAGCTACTTTATAAGTTGCTTCAGTGGCATTATTTCCAGGTTTTATTGTTGCTTAAAAGAACTGTCTTTCTTTTGCTTTTCATCATTTAATTTCTGCAATATGACTTTTCATGCCTCTCCCTCTAATTTAAAATATGTGTGGTCTTTATGAGTGTTATAATGTTGATGAGCATTGAATTTGTTATACTTGATATTACAGTATTACAAAGCAAAAAATCATCTTTAACAGAAACAAGATAATATTGCAATTCCCAATCCTCATTTAAAAATCTGTTTTCTTCCTTCAGCATTCTCTTGGTCTTCGTTGACATGATTGGCTGTTAAGCAGAATTAAAAAATACTGTTGAGCTGTGCAACCATCCACAAATTCCACTTCCAACAAAAACACAGTGCGCTATTGTCAAGAGCTGATAACAGACTGCATACTCAATCCCCATAAACTCTTGCCAATCAGCCTCGTGCAGTAGTGGTGCCAGTGAGGCAGGGGAAGTTAGAACTAAATCATGAGCTTAGCAGCTGTCAAGTTAACCCTTATGGCTTACTAATGTTCTAATTGTGCCAGTCAATCTGGGGGGTTCTGATTATTCCATGCAAATGGAAACCAGAAGTGAGCACGAGTAGCTACATTCATATCACATAAAGCAGGATTTTATGTAAAAAACAGTAAGAAAACAGAAAGAACATCATTATATGATGACATAAAGAGATTAGTTCAGCAAGAGTATATAACAATTCTAAATACGAGGTCTGTCCAGAAAGTATCCAGCCATTGTTAATATAACGAGAACAGTTTGCCTGACATCAGTGTAAGCTGGCAGCCAAGGAGAGTAGACTGTAATGCGCATGTATAAACAATGATGACTTCACAGTACTAGTCAGCAGGTGCTAGATGCCACTGAGTATGTGACCATCGCATTCGAAATGACTGAGTAGAGCAATGAATCTGCATCAAATTTTGCGTTAAGCTTGAACATTCCTCTGCAGAAACTACCCAGATGATTCAGAAGGCTTTCAGGGACCATGCAATGAGTGCGGTGCAAATAAAAGTGTGGCACAGATGCTCCAAAATGGTTGAGAATCTGTTGAAAGTGATCCACATTTTAGAAGGCCTGCAAAAAGCAGAACACCTGAGAATGTTGAACATGCATGAGTTAGGTTAAGAGACGCTGAGAGAACTGGGTGAGGTCCCAAGGTGTCTACTTTGAAGGGGACTGTGGTGTCACTGTCCTATGTACAGCGTTTCTTGTATCTCCTTCAATAAATGTCTGTATTTTTCATATTACATGGCTGGATACTTTCTGGACAGACCTCATATATACGCACCTAACACTATATCACCCAGATTCACAAAATATTACTAGATGTACAGAGAAAGAGACAGACACTCCAATATAGTAATAGTGGACGACTTCGACACTCCATTCACAGAATTAGTACATTGTACTTAAATTGAACTTTAGATCAAATGGTCTTAACAGATATTTATAGAACATTCTACCCACCAACTGCAGAATATACATTCTTTTCATCAGCATATGAAACATTCACTAGGAGAGACCATATGTTAGGCCACAAAACAAATCAACAAATTTAAAAATCAAAATTATATCAAGTATATTATCAGACTACATTGACTAAAACTAGAAGTCAATTTCTAAGAGGAACTTTGGAAACTATACAAATACATGGAAATTAAACATGATCCTGAATGAGCATTGGCTTGATGAAGAAATTAAGATGGAATATTTTTAAAAATTCTTGAAACAAATGAAAATTGAAACACAACATACCAAACACTGTGGGATACAGTAAAAGCCATGCTAAGAAGGAAGTTTATAGCATTAAATGTCTACATCAAAAAAGTAGAAAGATTACAAGTTAGCAAGCTAACAACATACCCCACAGGAATTGGAAAAAGCAAAACAATCAAAACCTAAATTAGCCGAAGAGAAAAACTAACAAAGACTAGAGCAGAATTAAATGAAATATACAGACTTTAAAAAAATACAAAGGATTAATGAAATGAAAAGTTGGTTCTTTGAAAAACAAAATAAATAAACTGCTGGCTAACCAAGATAAGAAAGTAGACCCAAATAAACAAAATCAGAAATGAAAACAGAGACATTATAACTTATAGCACAGAAACACAAAAGATCGTCAGAGACTATTATGAACAATTATATGCTCACAAACTAGAATATCTAAAGGAAATGGGTAAATTCCTGGAACCAGGATGAAAGAGAAAACCTGAACAAACTATAACAAGTAGAAAGATTGAATCGGTAATAAAAAAATCTCCCAACCAAGCCCCAGACTAGATGCGGCCACAAATTCTACCACGTATACAAAGAAGAATTCCTGAAATTGAAAAAAAATTGAGGAGGATGGAATTCTCTGTAACTCATTCTATGAGGCCAGTATCACCCAGATACCAAAACCAAACAAGGACACAACAAAAAAGAAAACTACAGACCAATATCTCTGATGAACATAGACATAAAAATCTTCAACAAAATACCAGCAAATCAACTCCAGTAGCATATCAAAAAGATAACACAGCATGATCAAGTAGGTTTTATACCAGGGATGCAAGGATAGTTCAACATATGTAAATCAATGAGTGTGATACATCACATAAACTGAATCAAGGATAAAAAAAATAATCATCTCAATAGATGCAGATATGCCACTTGATAAAATTCAGCATCCCTTCATGATAAAAACCCTTAAAAAACTAGACACAGAAGGAACATATCCCAACATGATAAAAGCTATATATGAGAAATGCACAGCTGATATCATACTGAATGGGGAAAAGTTAAAAGCATTTCCCCCACCACTCTGATTCAACATAATACTGGAAGTCCTAGCCAGAGCTATCAGGCAAGAGAAAGAAATAAAAGGTATCCAAGCTGGAAAAGAGGAAGACAAATTATCCCTGTTTGCTAATTATATGATCTTATGTATAGAACAACCTAAAGATTTCACCAAAAAAAAAAACCCCTCAGATTTGATAAATGAATTCAATAAAGTTGCAGGATACAAAATCAACATGCAAAAATCAGTAGCATTTCTGTACACCAATAATAAAGCCGAGAAAGAAATCAAGAAGGCAATCCCATCAAAATAGCTATAGGCTGGGTCCAGTGGCTCACACCTGTAATCCTAGCACTTTGTAGAGGCTGAGGTGGGAGGATCGCTTGAAGCCAGGAGTTCAAGACCAGCCTGGGCAACAGCAAGACCCCACCTCTACAATAACAAAACAAAAAATAATTAGCACTGCCTGTAGTCCTAGCTACTCAGGAGGCTGACACAGGAGGGCCACTTGAGCCTAGAAATTGGAGGTTGCAATCAGCTATGATGATGCCACTGCATTCTAGCCTGGGCAACAAAGCAAGACCCTGTCTGAGGAAAAATAAATAGCTACAAAAAAGAAAAAACAACCCGGGAGTAAATTTAACCAAGGAGGTGAAAGAGCTCTACAAGGACATGTTTACAGCCAACTAGTCTTTGACAAAGCTGACAAAAACATACGCTGGAGAAAGGACATCCTCTTCAATAAATGGTGTGGAAAAACTGGATTGCCACATACAGAAGAATGAAACCGAACGCCTATTTCTCACCATGTGCAGAAATCAACTCAAGATGGATTAAAGACTTAAACATAAAACCTAAAACTATAAAAATACTAGAAGAAAATATAGGAAAAACTCTCCTGGACATTGGTCTAGGAAGAATTTATGACTAAGACCTCAAAAGCACAGGGAACAAAAACAAAAATAGACAAATGGGACTTAAACTAAAATGCTTCTGCTCTGCAAAAGAAATAATCAACAGAGTGAAAAGACAACCTGTAGAATTGGAGAAAATATCTGCAAATTATTCATCTGACGGGGGATTAATATCCAGAATATATGAGAAACTCAACAACAAATAATCCCACTAAAAATGAATAGATATGAATAGACAGTTTTCAAAAGAAGACATGCAAATGGACAAAAGGTATTTGAGAAAATGCTCAACATCACTAATCATCAGAGAAATGCAAATCAAAACCACAATGAGATATCTTACCCCCATCCAAATGGCTATACTTAAAAAGACAAAAAACAACAGATATTGGCAAGTATGCAGAGAAAAGGGAAGGCTTGTACACTGTTGGTGGGAATGTAAATAGTGCAGCCTCTAAGGGAAACAGCATGGAGATTTCTGAAAGAACTAAAAATAGAACTACCATTTGATCAAGCAATCCCACTACTGGGTATCTACCCGAAGGAAAAGAAATCAATATATCAAAAAGATACTTGCACTCACATGTTTATCACAGCACTATTCACAGTAGCAAAGGCATGGATCAATTTATATGTCCATCAGTGGATGAATCGACAAAGAAAATTTGGTGTATGTACACAATGGAATACTATTCAGCCATACAAAAGGAATGAAATCATTTCTTTTGCAGAAACATGGATGGAACTGGAAGTCATTATCTTAAGTAAACTGATCCAGGAGCAGAAAGTCAAATATCACGTGTTCTACCTCCCAAGTGGATGCTAAAAATGTGTACACATGGATATAGAGAACAGAATCATAGATAATGGAGATTCAGAAGGGTATATGGGGGTGGATGATGAGAAATTAGTTAATGGGCACAATGTACATTATTTGGGTAATGCGTACTCTAAAAGCTCTGACTTGACCACTACCCAGTCTACGCATGTATCAAAATTGCCCACGTACCCCGTAAATTTGTACAAATGATAAATAAATTAATAAAGTCCTGTTCAGGCAGATCTTCTTTTCTCCTCAATGATTTTTTTTATTCCAATAAATTTAGGGGGTATAAGTGGTTTTTTGTAACATGGATGAATTTAGTGGCATCTGGGAACTCATCTATTGCCTGTTGGTTGGCAGAAGCTGCTTCTCTTATTGACATTGTATAAGCCAAACCTCTTTCTAAAATTATCAAATGATCCTCTGTTCACATTAAATTCCCCGGCTTTGATCCTTCACCTTCTTTTTGCTTCAAGTTGTCATATAATGGCTTCACTTTTTCTAAAATAATATTAGAGTAAGTATGCGTTTCTTATAGCAACCCTGCACACACATAAAAGCTGCATTTTAAACACAAGATAAAAAGTTATTTTGCAAAAAGTGTAAGGTTTTCATGCAAGCTGGAATAGCTGCAGCAATGACTTCATGAATTTCCTTTCTTTTCTTTTACACAATCGTGCTTACACTGGATTCATTTATCTTGGTGGGCAACTGTGGCTACAGACATCAATCTATGGTATATATCAAGCGGTTTAACTTTTTCTTGTAATATCATGACTCTTCTTTGCTTCTTGGGAACACTTCTAACATCACTAGTGCCACTCCACATGGGTCTCGTGGTGTTATTAAAGGTTTATGGTATTGCACTAAGCATGACGAAAAATACACAAGAACTGCAAGAGATCACTTTATACTGCAGCACACAATTTACTGGAGTAAGGAACTTCTCAGAACTGCTCACACAGAGATGATTAGTGTCACATGGCATTTTAAGTGGATATTTGCAACACTTAAGCTCACTACAATAGCAACAAGAGGTGACTGCAAAATTATTACAGTAGGGCTGGGCATGGTGGCTCATGCCTGTAATCCCAGCACTTTGGGAGGCCGAAGTGGAGGATTGCTTGAGGCCAGGAATTCAAGACCAAACTGGGCAACATAGCAAGACCTCATCTCTACAAAAAAAAAAATTTAAAAATTAGTCAGGCATGGTGGCATGTGCCTGTAGTCCTAGCTACTTGGGAGGCTCAGGCAGGAGGATCACTTGAGCCCAAAGTTTGAGGCTGAAGTCAACTATGATCATGCCATTGCACTCAAGCCTGGGCAACAGAGCAAGACCCTGTCTCTAAAAAAAATAAATAAATAAAAAATAAAAATAAAATTATTACAATACTACAGCATATACTACAGTTAATTTTGTGCCATTAAGATTTAATACTGCATCTTTACATTTGTTTACATTTCTAACTGCAAATGGTGCCATGTACGGTCTCTGTTTACATAAGTTTTGAAAAGTTTTAACTTTTTATCATAGTTTTATGTATATTTCATGCTGGTAAATAAGACAGACTAGTATCTACATAAATTTTCTGTATTCATGACATACCCAACTTTTTCTTAATTTCTTAGAAATTCCTACATTATGTGGTTCATCTGAGTTTTTTCAAATTGTCACAAATCTGCACAAAAAATTTCAATATGTTTATTGATAAAAATTCACGTATAAGTGGACCCATGCATTTCAAACTCATGTTGTTCAAGGGTAAAGTGTAAATTGTTATACTAACAATATACAATCAACGGTATATAAGGTGTCTATATCTAAACACCATTACCAACAATCTCAGATATTAAGCGACCTGCTCAAAATCACACAGATTGAATTTCAGATAATTATCAGTAATTATATCACCTATGTACAGTTTAATAGCTTGTAAATTTGCACTTATGAAATTCTGAATAAAAGGCCATTAGCCTTTTACTCCTCTACTATTTAAAAAAAAATTCTGGGTGAAGGATGAAGAATTATCTATGTAACAGGATTCAACTTGTACCCCCTAAACCTATTAAAATTCTTTATAAAGGAAAAAAATTTTTCCTGGTTGAGTTAAAGTTTAAAGGATAAATGCAAAGTCCTTAAATGAAAATAAAGTTAAATATTAACTCAAAAATAAGAGTAAGGCCGGGCATGGTGGCTCATGCCTGTAATCCTAGCACTTTGGGAGGCCGAGGCAGGCAGATCGTTTGAGCTCAGGAGTTCGAGACAAGCCTGAGCAAGAGCGAGACCCCATCTCTACTAAAAAAATAGAAATTATCTGGACAACTAAAAATATATAGAAAAAATTAGCCGGGCATGGTGGCACATGCCTGTAGTCCCAGCTACTCGGGAGCCTAAGGCAGGAGGATCACTTGAGCCCAGGAGTTTGAGGTTGCTGTGAGCTAGCCTGACACCACGGCACTGTAGCCTGGGCAACAGAGCGAGACTCTGTCTCAAGAAAAAAAAAGAAAAAAGAGAAGAGTAAAAATATCCTTGAAATTTAAAGACTATTAAGTCATTTAATCAAGATTTCAACTTTACGTATTTCCTAAACCTATCACGTTTAACTATAAAATTATACATTTTTGAGGGAAAATATAGAAACAAACAGTAATAACTAGTTTGGGGGGGGGTTGTTTGTTTTTTTGTTGTTGTTGTTTTAGAGTCAGGGTCTCACTCTGTCGCCCAAGCTAGAGTGAGTGTCACGATTTTAGTTCACTGTAACCTCAAACTCCTGGGCCTTTGAGATCCTCCTGCCTCAGGCTTCAAGTAACTGGGACTACAGGTGCATGCCACCACGTCAGGCTAAGTTTGATTTTTGTAGCGACAAGGTCTTGCTATGTTGCCCAGGTTGGTCTCAAACTCTTAGGCTCAAGCAATTCTCCCACCTCAGCATCCCAAAGTGCTGGAATTATAGGATAACTGGTATCTTACCACTACATTTCAATTGTAGAAAACCAACTGATTACCACTGAAATAAAATAAAATGAGGTAGTGATTCTTGATATTCACAACATTTTCTGACCTGGGACAAGCAACAGAAATTGAAATCTGATCTTGTTTAATAAGATTTGTTTTCCTACCTAGTGATGCTAAAATAGACTGGTTCAAATATCTGCTTTTGAGATTAAAAGAAGTAAATTGGCCCTGGCGCACCACAGGGTCATCTGAAAAAAAAAAGAGAAAAAGAAAAAAGAAAAAAAAACGGCACATGTCCTGAACATTGCTGGCTTTGCCTTCTCCTAGGTGTTGCTGAAAATGACAGACTCAAATTATGAAAGCAGCAAGAAGAATTTCTCAGAGGAGGAAACAGATGATGAGGAAAGTGTGATTTTGACATTGGTTTGATTTGATGAATCAAATATAGAACAACAATTGGAATCAACTGTTTCTTCAACTTCTGATGTCAAACCAAACAAGCCTGGGAAACACTGTGAAGTTCATCTACCTCCAACAAATGAACAACTCAAAGCTCCCCCAAAAGCTAGACGTAAAGCACCAATTCTTCCTTTGCCAACCATTTTGCCTCCCATTAATAATGTGTGTCGAGACACTTTGCAGAATTGGTGCCAACAACTCAATTTGAATACTGATGGCAAGAAAATAGAAGTTTTTCAGAGGCTTCAGCAGCATGCTTATCCTGAACAGAAATATGATATTCCTAAAACATCGAAAGAGCCCAGAATACCACCATATTCAAGGACACACAAGACAGGGACCAAGAGAGCAAAGCTTCAGGAAAGTTGCAAGACAAATGAGGAAGCAGAAGAGACTAATATTGTTGAAGTGATATCGTCACCTCGGCAATCTTCGTTGGCATGGTGGGGAAGGATTGCTGCAAAAGCTGTTCAGCCTAAGGCTGCAAATTCATGTTCTATTCCCACCTCTGCTGAGGCCTTTTTGACACAAGCCTTTGGCGTCAGGTGGTGTGTCGTCCATGGCGAAGCTCTCCCAGCAGACACAAAGGGTTGGGTTCACCTGCAGTTTTGTGCAGGTCAGGCCTGGGTGCCTGCCACTCCCAGGAAGATGATTTCTCTCTTCCTGTTACCAGCCTGCCATTTCCTATCCCCAGCCCTGGAAGATAATATGTTATGCCCTGACTGTGCTAAGAGGAATAAAAGGATAACGAAGGCATTAATGACAACAGAGAAGAAGAAACAACCTTGTTTGAACACAATGTAGGAACCAGAATATGCCACCTCAAAATATTAGAGAAAGGTGGATCTACTTTCAGAACATGTAACCTAATATGAAGGAATGGAAAAGAGATCATGAAAAGGAATCTTTGTGATCTACAAAACAGAATCAGTGATTAGGACTCCACAGTGAAGATGGTTGACTGGGTCACAGCCTCCTCAAAAGAGACTCTTTGGAGCCTGAAAAGCCATTAAAATAAAGTCATTGCAATTGAGAAAAAAAAAACAAAAACAACCAAATATCTGCTTTTTCCTATAATGTACTATGATAACATGTGGATGCTGAAACTCAGCATATCAATACATAGTAATGATAACTGAAAATGAAACCTTTATAAAATACTTTGATCTCAATATATTTACATCTCCCCAGAAGATAAGGGGGTTTTTTTTCCATTTATACACATGAACTCAGATCAAAGGTCTCTAAGAGAACAAGGCAAAACCCATGTTAAAATAAATTGGCGTACATAAAGTAATAGGATAACACATTATCATTAGTTGCATATTTTTCCTACTTTGCGTACTTATTTTTCTAATGAGAACAAAACTATCAACAAAATATATGCTGGTATTTCTTACACTGAAAAACATGACTTCCAGACATCACATCAATACTTTGAAGTAGCTGACACCAACAATGTGGGACCTCATAACATTTACCTTAAAAGATAAGTTGTCCGTGCTCACCATTTTGGATCAAGGTAATCTTCTTTCCTGCTCTTTCTTACTTTTGATAAGCTGTTGACATTTATTGAGTATCCTATTACTCCATCATTATCTTAGTCTCCTGCCTTTGTCTAGTTCTAAAAATGGAAAAATATTTTAAGAACAGCATGGAAAATACTATATTTGGAAGGACAACAAAATGTGAGCTAAGTGAACTTGAAGCTACAAAAAGAATAATGATAACAAAAATTTTTAAGATTTGGAATAATTCCATAATTTGTGAATATTTAATGATGAAAGTATGTGGTTTTCTCAAGCTATTAGTACATCATGGATTTAAAAATCACTACCAAAAGATTTTCTTTTCAGTCTAGTGCTCTTACCAGTAAGTAGAAGTCATTAAATAAACTAGCAAGCTTATGTTGTTACCAGTATTACTCTTCCATGTAACTATAAAGATTTTGCCAAGAGCCATCTTCATATATTTTTTCCTTTCCTCATAAATAATCTTGGGTTGTAAAAGTAATACATCACTGCTCTCTCATGAGAAAACTAATAAAAATTACCCAAAAATGCAGACTTTTCATTAATGTTTACTTTTTAAAAAGACAAAATCACTAAGCTTATATATAAAATGTCAAATTAGTAGATAAAGGCATAAAATGTAAATGTTCAGTTCCTTTTAACATTTTTGTTGACATATATTAGTTTGCTTTCTTGGTCTATTTCCCATTGTAATTATTTTCATAAGCACTCTGGCTGAAATTCTAGTATAATATAGAACTCAAGTGAGTTCAACAGAGATTCATTCATATAACTATCCTCTAAGAACAAAGCCTTTTTTTAAAACGCCAAAAACCTAACACTTCTTAAAGGATTATGTTTGGGGGCTTCCTAAATCATTTAAAAGATCAATATGAAAAATTCTTGTAAACAGTTCAGTTCTTACTCGGACTATGTCCTTTTAACTTAAAAGGCTTTATAGTATAATTGCTCTGTAAATATCAGAATTTTCCATATCTTGTGCAATATACACAAAGAAGTCGTCAAATGGCTTATCTTGTACTTATCGACTTGTTTATTTTCATACCTCCAAAAAGTTGTATTTTTTTACAAGAACAGCTGCTACTTTGTAAATATTTTAATGGTTTCTCTTAAGTAGAGCTGTCAGTTTAACAAACAATATTATAAAAGATTTTCATTCTTCCATGTGACTGCACATCTTGAAATGTGTTTTACCTTGAAAATCCTTTGGAGATTTTAGACTGGAAAAGATACCTCCTTTGAAGGAACAAAGCCAACAAATGAATAGATAGACTTAAAGAATAATGTATAAGATCACCCAAGAAATAGTGCCATTTATTTTAGAAGACAAATAGTAACAGCAGTAAGTTCTCTTAGTTCACTTCTCTTCTTTTGACTCAGGCGATTTGTTGAAATGGAACAGCACTGGCTTTGCGCCAGACGTTTCAGGTATGAACCTTGATTCTTTTGCCACTTAATAGATATTGGTTTAGAGCAAGCCAATTAACCTCTTTGACCCTCAGTTTCTGTATCTGCAAATGGGGTAATGATACCTACCTTACAGGGTCATTATGAGAATTAGAGATAATATATGTAAATGACCTAACTGAATAAAGGTGGCAATTATTATTCTGTCCTACCTACCTAGCAACCAGGAATCTCCCAATCATTCTTTAGTCTTTGTCCTTTACATTTTTATTCACTCAGCTTATCTCTTCTTTCTTTTTAGTCTACTTCATGGAATTCAAAGAAATATTTTAGAGATGATCTAATTTAGTGCTTTTGTTGAACAAATGAGGAAATAGAAGCTCAGAGAGATTAAACGACTTGTCCAAGATCACAGATAGTTAAAAATGAAGATCACAATCCTGTTCTCCTAAGTTTTTCACTGTTTCCCTTTTTTTCTGTGGAATGGAATTTGATAAGGCAATTCTATCCTGAGTCTGAAGGAGCATATATATAAGATAAGATAGCAAAAAAGTAGTTCAAGAGACAAGAAAAGCAAAAAGATTAAAGAAAAAAGGATAGGGAGAGCTTTTCCCTTTTGTTCTAGGGCAGGGCTCAGCACGTTTTGTAAAGGACCAGACAGAAAATATTTTAGGCTTTTCAAGTCTTATACTTTCTGTCTCAGCTACTCAACTCTTGACACTGTAACACAAAAGCAGCCTTAGACAATATGTGAAAAAGAGAGAAAAAAAAAACCCTGTGATTGTGTTCCAATAAAACTTTATTTGGAGTTGGAAATTTTGAATTTCATATAATTTTCACATCTAAAAGATGTTTTGATTAAAAACTGTTCTTAGATTGTGAATCATACAAAACCAGATACAGGGCTGTATTTGGCCCATGGGCTGTAGTTTGATGACCTTGTAGAGCAAACTCAAATGCTTCTAGGCGTATAAGCCTGATGATAAGTGGAACAGATACTCGGCCTTGGTGCCAAGTAAATAATAGGGTTTGATGGGGAATGGGATGCAGTGGAGTGTGCCTACCCCACTAAAGTGGGAAATAGCCATATGGTTTAGTAGATTGCTGCTCTTAGGAAATAGAGGCCAAATATTGCCAAATCTTCTGACTTTTCAAAAAGAAGCCAGAGCTCTGGCTTTTTATGTTAAATCTCCCCATTTCTAAGTGTTCTAAAATAATTCAAAATAATTGTTAAATGCTGTAGTTCAAACATCTGTAAAATTAATTTGGTACATGGACTACCAGTTTAAAAATCTTTGTTCTTGGAAAACAAAGCAAAATTCTAGGTAATTCATGCTTTCTAGCAAGCACTTAAATTTTCCCAAGTCAGTATCTTTCAGCTCAAATCCTTACCCTATTCACCAACTGAACACAAAGTTGACTAAAATATAATAGGTCACTCAGGCTATAATCCACTCTGTATCCTACTGCCACCAAAATTCTGCTTCTTTATAGTTTAATACATTAAACTTTGTTTAGTAGATGGCACCAAAATACTAGTAATGTCCAGCACCTTCCCTGGAATTCAGTAAGCTCAATATTATATTCTGTAAATAAAACCACAAAATTATAGCTATAACCTAAGACTACCAAATTTAAAATAGTTAACACAAATTATTCTTTTCTGTAACTCTTTTCTTCTGGTGATATTTCCCAAAATTACAACCACATTAAATTGCTGTGGATTTTACCTTCATTTTATCCTCAATAAAACACAATTTAGGCATATTTACATGTATAAAGTAGCAAAAATAAGTCCCTTCGTATCTTCCAATAACTTTTCTTCTCTACTGCTGTGTTATTACTATTTGTTTATTTCTTCTTCCCTCCTCTCCCTGCCCTGTTATCAAACTGTAAGCTCATTGAGGACAAGGATTACATCTTCTTCATCTTTATATACCCCAATCAGTAGAGCGATCTGCACAGAGCAGACTTTCAATAAATGTTTGCTTTTATAAATGAACAATCAAACCTAATTTTCACATTTGAAAATGAAACCATCTGAAAACTCCATTTACTGGTAAAGATTCATACATTATCATTTTTGTTTCATGAATAGCAAAGAAAACAATTGGCCCATGTAATGGTATTCTGGAAAATAAGTATGCTGATGCTACATTTTTCATCCTTAAAATAGTACTAACATATCCAAGCAGAATTTATTACAGAAAGTTGTGATAAATCTAGAAACTAGTTAAGTGGCTACAGTACTCAGGCAAGTATAAAAACAAGAACAGGGATGATGCTTGGAAGGGAGGAGAGATAATTGCATTTTGCTTGCCTAGCTCTTCTCTTAGGACAGAAGGAATAGAGTGAAATTTAATTCAAGCATTCTAGCTTGTCTGGGGGCTGCCTGAGGGACTGGTATCTGTCTTGCCTGGCTTGGGGCACTGATAAGAATAGCAGCGGCATAGTTTGGGTACAAGATTGGAGAAGACTGAAAACAGAGGTGAGTACATTAGCACACTGGAGCAACAAAGACACTGCAATTCTGCAGACAGGCTCCAGGGGAAGCAAGAGATTAAGGGCATAAGAATACATCAGAAACAGAAAACTCCTGAGATGATACAGGAAAATAAGACAGTCAAAAGCACCCAGATATACTAAAAGCGAATGCACAACCTCAAAGAAGATGCATCCCCAGAAAAAGTCTTAGAGGTTCCAGAACCTCTATCCAGGCTGATTGGTAAAAGTTTTCCCCTAAACAAAATCATTCTATAAAGACTGAGAAAAGTGGCTGTTTCTTCAAATGCCCAAATCTCAACAAAAGACCACAAGGCATACAAAGAAACAGGGAACCATGGCCTGATCAAAGGAATAAAATTAAGCTCCTGAAATTGACCATAAAGAAATATAGATCTATAAGCTGCCTGACAAAGAATTTACAATAACTGTTTTAAAGATGCTCAAAGACCTAAAAGAGCACAGAGAACTACACAAAATCGGGGAGACAATCATGAACAAAATAAGACTATTAACAAAAAGAAACTATTTTTTGAAAAACAAATTATAAACTTAAAAAATACAATTGAACTAAAAAATTCATTAGGGGGGTTCAACAGCAGACTTAAGCAACAGAAAAATCAATGAACTTGAAGATAGCACATTTCAAATTATGTAGTCTGAGGAGTAAAAAGAAAAAAATGAAGACAGTTAATAGAACCTAAGAGATTTATGGGACACCGTCAAGCAGGACAGTATATGCATAAAGGAGTCTTAAAAGGAGAAGAGAGAGAGAAAGGGACAAAGAACTTATTGAAAAAAGAATGGCCACAAACTCCCTAAGTCTGAGAAAAAATGGACATACAAATTCAAGAAACTCAATGAACTCCAACTTACGATAAACCTAAAGAGACCTACGCCAAGAAACCAAGACACATAATCAAACTGCTGAAAGTCAAAGAGACAATCTTGAAAGTCACAAGAGAAAAACAACACATCATATACAAGTGAGCCTAATAAGGTTATCATCAGATTTCTCAGTATAAAATGTGTAGGCCAAAAGGAAAGGGATGTTATAGCAATGAAAGAAAAAGCTATCAACTAAGAATAGTCTAGCTGGCATAACTGTCCTTCAAAAATGAAGAAATTAAGATCTTTCCAGATAAACAAAAGCTGTTTACTCAATACCACTAGATCTGCCCTACATTAAAGAGAGTCCTTCAGATTGAAACAAAAGGATGCTAGACAGCAACACAAAGACATATGAAAGCATAAAGTTCTCCAGTAAACATATAAACAAATATAGAATCCTATATTATTGTAATTCTGGTGTATAAATCCACTTTTAATTCTTATATAGACCCTAAAAGAATAAAGCACACACACACAAAACTAAATCTATGTTAATGGTTATACAAGATATAAAGATGTAATTTATGACAGCAATAACATAAAGGGGTACAGAGTTATAAAGGAGTATTTTTGTATCCAATTGAAGTTAACTTGTTATCAGTCCAAAATGCTGTTATAACTTTAAGATACTTTCTGTAATTACAATGGTAACCACAAAGAAAATGTCTATACAATGCACACAAAAGGAAATGAGAAGGGAATCATAGTATGTCACTACAAAAATCAATAAAACACAAAGGAAGACAGTAAGAGAAGAAATGAGGGACCCAAAAGCCACAAGATATACAGGAAACTAGTAACAAAATGTCAATAGTAAATCCTTCCATATGTAATTACATTAAATGTAAACAATTGAACTCCTCAATGAAAAGACATATTGGCAAAATGGATTTAAAAAAACAGGATCCAATGATATACTGTATACAAGCACTTTAGATCCAACAACACATATAATACAAAAGTGAAGGATGAAAAAAGATATTCCATGCAATGGTAACCACAAGAGAGCAGAGGTACCTGTGTTAGTGTCAGGCGAAACAGACCGTAACTCAAAAACTGTCACAAGAGACTAAGAAGGGTACTATATAATAACTATAGGGTCAATTCACCAGGAAGATACAGTAATTATAAATATTTATTCAAACATCAGAGCTCTTAAATATAAGCAAACACTAACAGAATTGAAGGAAATTAACACAACAATAGTAGGAAACCTCCATAGCTCACTTTCAGTAGTGGATAGAACCACGAGACAAAAGATCAATAAAGAAATAGAGGACTTCAACAGCACTATAGACAGATTGGACGTGAAAGACATACACAGAACAATCACCCAACAACTACAGAATACAGATTCTTTTTTTTTTTTTTTTTTTTTTTTTTT
>RJWJ010032818.1:0-18275 GCA_004363605.1 Indri indri
TTCATATCATTTTGCAACCAATCTCCAGACCCTTTTTATTTTGCAAAATTGAAGCTGTATTCATTAAAAAAACACTTCTTATTTTACCCCTCCTTGCAGCCTCTGGGAACTACCACCCTACTTTCTGTTTCAATGAATTTGACAACTCTAGGTACTTCATATTAGTGGAGTCATACAGCATTTGTTTTTTGTGACTAGTTTATTTCACTTAGCATAATTTCCTCAAAGTTCATCCATATCATAGCACGTGTCAGAGTTTTCTTCCTTTTTAAGGCTGAATAATGTTCCATTGTGTGTATATCCATATTTTGTTTATCCATTCATTCCCCCAGCGGACACCTGGGTCGCTTCCATCTTCTTGCTGTTGTGAATAATGATGCTGTGAACACGAGTGTGCAGGTATCTCTCTGAGACCCTGCTTTCGATTATTTTGGATGTATTACAGAAGTGAAATTTGTGGATCACATGGTAATTCCATTTTTAATTTTTTGAGAAACCACCATAATGGTTTCTGCAGTGGCTGTACCATGTTACATTTAGTACAGATTTTTTTAGAAAATGTAAAAAATTTCTAAAAAGTGCTGTTGAAATTTTGATAGGGATCACATTAAATCTATAGATCTCTTTGGGTAGTATTAGTCATATTTTTTTTTTTTGACTAATGGGTTTATTTAGAAGTGGGCTTCTTAGTTTCCAAACATGTAGCAGTTTTGTATACCTTTTTGTTAACGATTTGTGGTTTAATTCCACTGTGGCCAGAGACCTTACTCTAAATGATTTCAGTCCTTTGAAAGCAGTTGAGATTTTGTTTGTGACCGAGCACATTGGTACATGCCACTTCTGCACTTGAAAAGACTGTGTCTTCTGTTACTGCATAGAGTGTTCTCTATCAGATCGTTTGGTAATTGTGATGTATCCTTAATTTTTGTTTGTTTGTTTTGGTTTTAGTCTGTTTACTACCAGTTATTGAGAGAGGTGTGTTAAAATATCTCTCTCTGGTTGTGGATTTGTCGTTTCTTCTTTTAATTCTTTACTTTTGCATTATATTATATGTTTTGAAGCTCTGTCATTGGATCAAGTACAAATTTAGAATTGTGATACCTTCCTTGTGGTTTAACTCCTTTATTATTATAAAATATTTTTCTTTAATAATGTGCTTAAGATCTACTTTGTCTATTATTAGTATAGCTACACTAGCTTTTTTCGGTTTGTGTTTGTATTGTACACTCTTTCCATTTTATTACTTTCAATTTCTGTTCTTATATTTAAGCAGCACATGGTTGGGTTTTTTTTTTTTTTTTATCTAACTGGCAAACTTATCCTTTTAATCCACTTACATTTAATGTAATTAATGATATACTCAGATTTTCGTCTTACTATTTTTCTATTTTACCAACCATTTTATGTTTCATTTTCTCTCCTTTTTGCCCTTGTTTTAATGGAAGATTAGTCTTTTTTTGTTATTTCATTTTTGTCCTTCATATTTTTGTTAGTTATACATTCTTATGCTGATTTCTTTACATGGCTACTGTACAGATCACAGTGTGCATCCTTGACTATTACAGTCTAATAAAAATGACTTCTACCACTTTCTTGTTAATGCTAGTATCTTAGAACACTAATTCTATGTATACCTCCAAACAACTTTTGTGTAATTGTTGTCATGCATTTTAATTCTCCATATATTTTGAACGTCTCAAATTGTTTTATATTGCCAATATTCAATTATTATTTTATGTTTACCAACATATTTACCTTTCCATTTGCTCTTTATTCTTTCCTGCAATTATGTGCTTCCTTCAAGGATTATTTTCCATCTGTCTGAATTATTTCTTTTAGTACTTCTTTTCATTTAGGGTTCCTGGCAACAAATTCTCTCAGCATTTATCTGAAAACTTATTTATTTATTAATATTTTACCTTTCTAATTTTGAAAAATGTTCAACTCTTGAAATGTTTTAAGACTAGTACAGTGAACACCCATGTACACTTTATCTACATTCACCAATTAATATTTTTTCACATTTGCTTTCTCTCCATATTTTTTTTTTCCTGATCCATTTGGGAGTTGGTTGCAGATATCATGACACTTCTCCTAAATGCTTCATTCAGCATGTGTCTCCTAAGAATAAGCGCCGCCTTCAGCATGACCACGATGCAGTTACCACGCCCATGTAATTTATCATCAACGCACTTTATGTTGTTTATATTCACATTTCCCAGTTCTCAATAATGTGCTTGATAGCATTATGTTTTGTTTTCAATCTGGGGTCCAGTCAAGAATCATGCCTTGCATTTAGTTTAATGTTTTCTTAGTCTCGTTTTATGTAGACCTGTTTTGTAGCCAAATTTGGGCATTCAAGTCAGATATTTTTGAAGAGAATAAACCAGTTGTTTTGTAAAATATCCCTCAATTTGGAGATTTGTCTGATAGTTTCATCACGATCATATGCAGGTTAAACATTTTTGGCAGGAATATTACACAGATAATGTATTATTCTCCTCAGTGCAAAACATCAAGAGGAACGTAGTGGCAATTTGTAGTATTTTCATTATTTTTTTTAGAAAATTTGCAATTTTAGTTGGTATTTCTCCTTTAGTCCGAGAGTTGTTTAATAGATTTTGAAAAATTCCTGGTGGTAGAGGTTTGGGGATTTTTAACTATTTTTGTATTTATAGTTTGATTGCATGGAAATCAGAAAATGTTGTTTATATTTCTGCTTTATAGACTTTTATCCTTTGAGATCTAATATCACTTTTCATTAATGTTCCATGTGTACTTCAGAAAGTAGTTTATTTTGTGTTATCAAGGTAAAAATTTGGTAGATATCTATAAGATTGACCTTATTGATTGGTTGTTTAGGTCTTTTCTTTCCTTATTTTTTTGCCAAGTTGATGTCTCTTAATATGAGAACAATGCTAGATGAAAGTCTATTATTAGTAGATTTCTGTGTATTTCTCTTTTTATCTCCCGTAGTTTTTGCTTTAAGAAGGTGTTTGCTGTGTGATTTGGTACCTAAATCTTAATAACTGTTATGTTTTTATTGTGCAGTTAATTCTAAAAGTTATGAAGTGTTTTATCTCTGTTACATTCACTGACTTTTCCCTTGGATTTTCCTTATCCGATACCAGGCCCATACCCCCGATATCTTACAGTTTTCATTTGCTTGGTATACCTTTTCCCATACATTTATTTATTAACTGTTGAATTATTTGTTTCAAATATGTCTTATATATACAGTGTAGAGTTGATTTTGCTTTGTGAGCCAATTTGAAATTTTAAAAAATAGCTAACTTAATCACATTTACATTTATTGATATGACTTTCATATTTGGTCTCAAAGTCTCCTTATTTTGTTATATTTGCAGGTTCTTTATGATCTGTTTTATTAAGTGTATATGTGGGTATGTGACTGTATAATTTTTGGTATTTCAGCAGGCTTTTACTTTTTGTTCTATTAATTATATTAATGCTGTTTATCATGTTCTTGATCTGCCCTTTCCCTACTTAACCTTCTACTTTTTTTATTTGCCAGCTTTAAATATCTTTTTATTCCTACATTGTTTTTATTTTTTTAAGAGACAGGGTCTCTCTCTGTCACTCAGACTAGAGTGCAGTGGTGCAATCATAGTTCACTATAACCTTGAACTCCTGGGCTCAAGCTATCCTACCACCTCAGCCTCCTGGTTAGCTAGGACTACAGGTGTGTGCCACCATGCCCGGCTAATTTTTTAAATTTTTTTTAGAGATAGGATCTCACTGTGTTGTCCAGGCTGGTCTTCAACTCCTGGCCTCAAGCCATCCTCCCATCTTGGCCTCCCAAAGTTCTGGGATTATAGCCATGAGCCACCTCATGGCCTGTACTTATTAATTAAGTGACAGTCAACAAACTTGTTTTGCTTTTTCTTTTTTCTCTTCCTTTCTTCTCCCATTTTAAAATTTGCATTATTTGTACCTTTTTTAAAAATATAACATTTACAAATCATTTTTCCATCTTTGTCCTCATTCTTGTTTTAGTTGTAATAAAGTATATCCCATTCTTACTATCATTCTTTTTTGCTGAAGTTTCCCCATACTTGTTGGATAGATGAAGCTTATCTCTGGTAAATTTCTCAGGAAAGGCTTGTAAGTACAGTAATTCTTGAATTTTTGCATGTTCAAAACTTTTTTTAGCCTTAACTCTTAAATGACATCTTTGGCAGGATATAAAATGCTTGGTTCACACTTTTTCCCTTGAGTTCTTTAAAATGTTGCTGTGCTGTTGTCTTGCTTTGTGTATTGCCACTGAGAAATCTAATTGCTGATCTGACTTTCTTTTCTTTGCAAATGACATGATCTTTTTGTCTGGAGAAAATGAGGATTTTTTTTTTAAGTGTAATGTTTTGCTAGGATATGTCTTAGAATTAACCATTCTGGGTCAATTTTCACTATACACTTGAGCCTTTTTATCATGAAGTTTCAAATCTTTTATTTCAGGATGATTTATTATAGTTTATATATTAATTTTTTAATGTTTAATTTATTTGTTTTCTTTTTTAGGGACTTCATAAATATGTTGGAACTTCCATATTTCATATCTTCCTTTTTTTTAGTCCATGTCCATTGCGTCTTGAGTTTTTGGATTTATGATTTGATGTGACTTTTTAAAAAATCTGCAAATAATAACTTTAGGATATTTAATTTAGGTTGGAGCGTTGTGATGTAGTTTTCTTTTGCTTTATTGTTTTGGGGAGAATTTCCGTTAGCTGAAATATTCTGATTCTCATTTTTTATCTTATTTTTATAGTAGTTTTGTGTGGATTTGGTCTGCCTTTTTCTTTATTTTCTGATTTTATTTTTCATAATTTTATTTACTCAGGTAAGCATTGACAGTTACGTGTTAATACATAGAAGTGAGGATTTTGGATAGGGGAGTAAGTTTCTTATTTCAGGAGCATTCTATTCTCTTGGTATAGTGAAATGCAGTTTTTAAAATCAATGACACTTTTATTGGAGGGCAAGGTCAGTGCATTTTCTGATTCGTGATTCTCTCTTGTTTCTGTAGTACCCTTACTTTCCCCTTCCTGCTTCTTTCTTTACCTTCATTATCAAGTTCTCAAGGGTGCCTTTTCCTTTCAATTACATCTTCTTCCCTAAAAATGGTGCCTTTTTGAAGATACCTCCTTGGTCCTGAACAATTTTTAGTCACTTCCTTTTAATTTCCTACTAGCCCATGTTTAATGTCCGAGATCTTAGACCTATTTTCAGTATTTTCATAATCAAATGGGATTTTCTCTTTTGTAGCTTTATCTTTGTTCCATCACCCTAGTTTATCCAAACACCTCTCTCTCTTTCTCTTACTCTTTTGTTTTTTCTCTTCTTTTTTGTGAAGCTCCACACTCTTGCCTGTCTCTCACCACAGGCATAGGCTTTGTAGATGAGTCTCCTGGATTTGGGTGTTTTCCTACTTACAGCTAATTTGAAGGATGTATCACACGTCTCCCAGTTTTGCTGAATACATGAGTTATGAGTGATTTTATTTGTTTATGTTGTTGATTTGTATGCTTTTTTGGAGGATTCATGGAAAAATTCAGATTTAGGCAACTGCCATTAATTTCTACAACCTATTAATCTTTACAACCCAGAAGTTATAACCTTCATTTTTGAAGAATATTTTTGCTGGATGTGGAATTGCAGATTGGCAAGACAGTGGCCCTAAGATAAAAGCAGACATAAGACTGGGCACAGTGGCTCACACCTGTAATCCTAGCACCCTGGGGGGCCAAGGTGGGAAGATCATCTGAGGTCAGCAGTTCGAGACCAGTAAGAGTGAGACTCTGTCTCTACAAAATATAGAAAAATTAGCTAGGTGTGGTGGTGCGTGCCTGTAGTCCCAGGGAGGCTGAGGCAATAGGATCCCTTGAGCCCAGGAGTTTGAGGTTGCTGTGAGCTATGATGACGCCATGGCACTCTAGCCCAGGCAACAGAGTGAGACTCTGTCCCAGAAACAAACAGCTATAGGAGCCAGTTCATCTTTCCAAGGTTCTTCCTTTTTAGCTCCTCTAGTTATTCTCGCCTCAACTAGTATCCACTGAATTATCTGGCTTTTCTTATATTTTAATATATTTTATATTTCTTTTAAGTGAGAATGTTGGTATGTTGTCAGATATTCCATCCTGTCTTGATGCCTGCTCACTACCATTTTGTTTGTTTTTAAGGGCTAAAGTTTTCTTATCTTTAATTCTTGACTTTATCTATAAGACCATAAATTTTTGTGATACTTTTGTTAAAACCTGTGCCAAGGGACTCCCAAGACCACCAGGTGTGATGATTTGCTAGGAAGATTCACAGGACTATAGTATTAATATTATATATAGTATATTGTTGTACACATGGCAAAGATTTATTATACAAAAAGATACAAAGCAAAATCAGCAAAGGGAAAAGGTGCACAGAGCCAAGTCCAGAGGAAATCAGACACGAGCTTCCTAGAGTCCTTGTCCAGTGGAAGACGATGTGCTTCATTCCTCCGTCGATGAGTTGTGACAGCACACGTAAAATATTTTCTTTCAGGGAAGCTCATTAGAGACTCTGTGCCCAGGCATTTTATTTGGCCTGGTCATGTGGCACCCTCTGCCTAACATGTACATTACAGACTACCAGAAGGAAAGCAGGTGTTCAGCATAAACCATATTGTTGCACTGTTAGGGTGGTGGGAGTCCTCCTGAAGTACACGCTCCCAGAAGCCAGTCAGGGGCCAACATTGCAAGCAAGTCTTTTCAAGGACAGTAGCAGTTGAGGCCTGTCAGCTATTTTTCCTGCATGCCTACCTCGTCAAACATTTATTCATCCTACTAGGAAAAATTATTGGGGATCTAATAATAGGTCAGCAATGTCGTGTCTAATATAATCCATTTGTTTTCTTGTCAGTAAAACTCTGAGAAATAATCAATTGCGAGGAAATAAACAAAATTCTTTTTCTTTAACATTCTCAGAAAATTATACCCAATTTTGCTTATGACTAAGCAAAATTCTTCTTAGTCATAATCTTAAGATTTTAACCTTTTTAAACATTCTAAATTGAGGTAATAAAATTCCAATGTGTTATGGTAAGTAACATTTTCTCCCTTCATTAATTTTTGTCCATGGGCAGAGAAAATGACTATGTAAAGACATTATGTATTCACTCTTTTCTTTAGCCTGAGAAAGCTGTCAAAGTAAAACCTCGCCCACCTGTTGCTCCTCGACCATCTAGTGGTTCCACGGCAACGGCTCGTCACAGATTGTTAAGGGTCCTCCCCCACATTGGGCAATCTTGTTCACCTTCTCCTGGGAATACGTATCCACCTGACACATCCAGGAGTGTGGTTTCAATGTTGGCAACTCAGCCCCCTGCCGGCAGACCCGTATCATCTATTGCTAGTGAATTTCTTAAGGAAGACGATAACCGGAAGAATAACACACTGTCGAATTCCAATGGTAGCACCAAACTACCACCGCACATACGCCACGTGGAGTTTGAAAATGACAAAGAGCTTGCTGATCCTGTTGTCTATCGTGGATCATCCCTGACTAGGCGGACAAAGCACTTTTCAGGAAACTTGACATCTAATAACGAGGATGACACGGTCTCGTTTCCAACTTCAGAAGAGTGTGTAGCTGAAGAATCACTTCTACCCAAAGTGGCTTCATGTACTTCATTCACAGAAAGAAATGCTGAAGAACAGAGTGGTGGCATACGGAAGGTAAATTCAGAGTTCTTACTCGCTAACGGTGATAAAGGGTTGAAAACTACAGAGCGGCATCGTAAACATGTTTCAAGAATGTTGAGCCGTGAATCAGTAGAGACTACTGTTCTTAACGGCCGTGAATTAAGTCCTCACAAGAATAGACTCTTGTCACCTGTTCACTGTTCTGCATCAATGTCACTACATAATTCTCTAGTCAAACCACAAAGACAGTCCAAATGTTTTGAGTCTGGGAACCTCCAGTCTTCTGCTTCCCAAAAGGTGTTCCGGTCCATGGATGTTCGAAACATAACTGATTCTTCTTTCTCTAGGACTACTCGTTTTCAAGGTGTTAAAGTTGATTCACCTGGGAAAAGATCTGATATTATTTCCAAAGTTGAGGCTCGAGATATCACAGAAATGGCTAATAAGGCTTCCAGAGAGCCTGTTAGTTGTGTAAATAACATTGGTTTTCTTGCTTCGCTGGCCCAGAGTGCACGCAGAGACAGTTCACAGAGCACACGTTGGGCAGGCAGGCTTCGGACTTCTGGAATTGGGCCGTCTACAAACCTCCAGCATTTTCAGGAAGAAAGGCTTAGGAAAAGTTCTCCCCAACTGGAACCTACACAATTTTTTCTAGTAGGTATTTTACTTTTTAGCAAGTTTTTTTACCCTTGTGGTGATTTAACATATTTAAAGTTTGTTTTTTGTTTACGTAAATAGGGGGCCTTAGATTGGATTTTTTCCATAAGTTTTTCTGAAAATATTTATCCAGTTTGTAGAAAATCTTTTTGATGACTGTATTTTAAGTAATGTTTTATTCCTGAATTGGGGACTGTAATTTGAAAATAAGTTCATGTAAGCAGTTTATCATATATTTTTAAAAGCTAAATAGTTTTTATGTTTTTTTCAAGTAAGAACTATCAATTTTGAGCCATCAAATTTTACTGTCTTAAAGATATGTAATACACTATTGCTAAATGTAAGAAACAGGTTCAAAATTAATTTAATTAAGGCCGGGCGCGGTGGTTTACACCTGTAATCCTAGCACTCTGGGAGGCCGAGGAGGGAGGATTGCTTGAGCTCAGGAGTCGGAGACCAGCCTGAGCAAGAGCGAGACCCCGTCTCTACTAAACATAGAAAGAAATTGGCCAAACAACTAAAAATAGAAAAAATTAGCTGGGCATGGTGGTACATGCCTGTAGTCCCAGCTACCCGGGAGGCTGAGGCAGGAGGATCACTTGAGCCCAGGAGTTGGAGGTTGCTGTGAGCTAGGCTGATGCCACGGCACTCTAGCCCGGGCAACAGAGTGAGACTCTGACTCAAAAAAAAAAAAAAAAAAAAAAAAAAAAAAAAAAAAAAAGACCAAAAAAAAAAAGTTAATTTAATTAAATAATTTAAAATGAAAGCCCAACAGCATCTTAGTAATAAAATATAAGTATTTCATCTTTGGTGATCTCTTCTATTCTCCATTGACTCACCTTTGTAGATGTTTTGTGTTTTAATTGTAGTCTGCCCGTGGTATTGGAGTGAATGGAAGTAACGCAGCAGCAGGGAAAAGAGTAGGTGAGTTACAGATGATTTCGAAAACAATAAAAGGCTTATAATGACATCATTATATACATACTGCTGAATTTTCAAATAGAAATGAAAAGAACATCCTCTGGGGTATGTACAGAATAAACTCTTAAACATTTTTCAATTAAGAAAACGATTATGAGAATCTGTAGGACATATATGAAGAGTTAAGCAAAAATTGAAGTAAATCTCTTGTCTGGGAAGAGGTATGATCTATGTGAACAAAACAAGATTATCGAATAATTAACGTGTAGCTCCCAACCCCTTAGTCACTGGCCACTGTGCAGCCATATGGGTTTTGAGGAATTACCCTAGAAGGATGTGTTTTTTAACGTCACGGTCCAGTAGCAAGGGTGGTGGTTAAGAATTTATTTTTGAAGAACTGGTTATTTCTGGATAAAAAGAGACCCTCTCTAGGATGAGCCTATTCCAAGGCATAGTAGCAAAAATGACTATAACATTAGCATTTCTTCTACCAATGGTAACACCTTAAAGATGTGCCAGCCGGTCATTATTCTCAAGGAGGAGGGAAGCCATCTTCTTTTGTGTTTTAGTACCCGGACCGGGATAGGAAGCTCACTACCAAACATGTACCACTTTTGTAGCCCCAAGGTTTTAAAGATACTTTATATATTATGGTTGTTATGTGAGTTTTATGTTCTTAAAGAGACACTTAAGGTTCGTTTTTCATTCCTGCATAAGGCTGGGGGTTATAAAGTCTTAATATATCTACTTATTTTTTTCAATTTTTTTTATTGTGGTAAAATACACATAACATGATATTTACCATTTTAACCATTTTTAAGTGTACATACAGTTCAGTGGCATTAAGTACATTCACATTGTTGGGCAACCATTACAACCATGCTTTTCCAGAACACTTTTCATCTTGCAAAACTGAAACTTTGTACTCATTAAACACTAACTTCTTACTCCCCACCCCACCCCACCACCAGCCCCTGGCAACCACCATTCTGTTTCTTCTATGATTTTTTAATCATACTCAGTATCTCCTGTAAGTAGAATTATACAGTAGTTGTATTTTTGTGAGTGGCTTATTTCACTTATCATAACGTCCTCAAGTTTTATCTATGTCGTAGCATGTGTCACAGTTTTCTTCTTTTTTAAGGCTGATATTCCATTATATATATATAGCACATTTTGTTTATCCATTCATCTGTCAATAAACACTTGTGTTGCTTCCACATTTTAGCTGTTGTAAATAATGGTGCTATGAACATGGATGTATAAAAACCTCTTTGAGACACTGCTTTCAATTCTTTTGGGTATATGTATACCCAGAATTCAAATTGTTGTATCATATGGTATGTCTATTTTGAAGTTTTTTAGAAACTACTGTATTGTTTCAACAGTCGCTATACTATGTTATTAATACATTCCCACCAACAGTGCCAAGGATTCCAATTTCTCCACATCTCCATCAGCGCTTATTTTCTGTGTTTTTGCTAGTAGCCATCCTAATGGGTGTAAGGTGATAGATAGGTCACTGTGGCTTCGATTTGCATTTCTGTAATGATTAGTAATACTGATTCCCTAATTAGTGAAATAGATTCCCTGATGATTAGTTTCATGTGCTTATTGGCCATTTGTATATCTTTTTTGGAGAAATGTCTAATCATGTTCTTTACCCATTTTTTAATCAGATTAGTTGATTTTTTTGTTGAGTTTTTGTTGTTTATTCTAGATATTAATCTCTTATCATATAAATGATTTGCAGAATTTTCTCCCATTCCATGAGTTGCCTCTTTACTCTTTTCATATCTTTTGATGCATGAAAGTTCTTAATTTTCATGAAATCCAACTTGTCTGTTTCTCCTCTGTTACCTGCGCCTTTGGTGTCATATCTGAGAAATCACCAACAAATCCAACGTTATGAAGCTTTTCTCTTACGTTTCCTTCTAGAAGTTTTATGGTTTTTATGTCTTATGTTTAGGTCTTTGATCCATTTTGAGTTAATTTTGATAAGGCAGGTTTCTAATTTCATTCTTTTGCATGTGGGCTTCCAGTTTTTGTTGAAAAGAGTGTCCTTCCCCACTGAATGGTCTCGGTATCCTTATTGAAAGTCATCCGACCATATGCACAAGGGTTTGTTTCTGGGCTGTCTGTTCCGTTGGTCTATGTGTCTGTCTTTATGCCCATACCACACTGTTTTCTGTTTTTGTTTGCTCTTTTATTTTTTTTAAGAGATAGGGTCTTGCTCTATCACCCGGGCTGGAATGCAGCTCACTGCAGCTTCAAACTCCTGGGCTTAAGTGACCCTCCCAAGTAGCTGGGACTACAGGTGTGCCCCACCACACCCAACTAATTTTTTAAATTTTTTGTAGAGATGGGGTCTCACTGTGTTGCTCTAGCTGGTCTAATCCTCCTGGCCTCAAGTGATCCTCTCGCCTTGGCCCCTCAAAGTGCTGGGATTGCAGGTGTGAGCCACTGCAGGCAACCCCACACTTTTGATTACTGTAATATATCCACTTTTACTAATTGTTTTTCCTTAGCATGTACTTGAGGCCATCCTGCCCTAACTCACAGGTAAGCCTCTTGGAAATTTGCATTGCACTCACCTCCGTTAGCTCAGTTCTGAGGCAGACACCAGTGCTTTCTCACTTCTCTTGTCACTGCTTCTCTGAAACTACTACTGCTGAGGTCACCAAAGATCTCCGTAATTTCAAATCCAGTGCGTGCCTCCGCATCCTTATCTTATTTGATTTTTGTGGCCCTCATTCTTGAAATAGGTTTGATTTTCTTTCTTTCTTTTTTAAAAAGTTCTGGGCTATCACGTTGTAGGTTTTTATTTTGGTTTGTGTTTTGTTTTTTACATCAGTTTTCTTTGTCTTTACTTTTTTTTTTTAACCAGTTCTCTGCTTGTCACCAGATACATACTTTTTTAATATAATTTCATTTAGGTTCCAGGCATCAGCTGGTACCTACAGTGATAATTCCCCAAACTAGAACTGTGTGACTGGCAGCCGTTTCCTGTCACAGTAATAACTGACTGTATCATTCTGCATCACCTAGCAGATTCTGTGTAAGTTTTGGTGTAAATTTTATTTAATTGACTTACCAAATTCCTCCATTGGTCCTCTTTTCTTTTCACTGTAGGGTCTCCCTTGGGAACTTTATCCATTCTCATAGTTTTAGCCATCATTTTTAGGCAGATAATTACCGAACTTGCATCTAGAACACTAAGTTATTACTTTTTTGGCTGCCTTTCTGTTGGATGTTTTTATAGATCATCATATTAGATCAAATATTGGACTAGGAAATACCAAACAAGTGAATTATTCCAAATATTTTTCATGTTGTTCTGAAAAGCAACTCTTCACAATGATATTATTTTATAGAATTTTTCTTTATTCATATGTTCGTTACACATTGAGAGAAGGCTTCAGAGAGAAGTTGATGGTTGATGATGTCTTACAGTATAAGAAGCATTTCACTAGGCTGACAAGGTGGAATGGAGCATTTAGAAGAAGACGTTGCGGATGTGTGAGTGGACCTGGCATCGTTCAGGGCGGGTATGATGTGGTAAATTGCAGGAAATGACTGTGAAAAGTTAGAAGCTATCATGTTGAACACATAAGACCTTGAATGCTAGTCCAAGGAATTTGGATCTTTCCTATTGGGGACAATATATAGAGAACAAATATAATATCAGTGTTGGTTTCTGGCACGGAGCGGTTGACTAATAAACAGTTTTCCCTGGGTAGAAGGTTGTGTGGAAACCATTTGCACAGGAGATGCTGTTATGTCTTTGTGCCACATAGTTTCTGTGTCACAGATGTGTTCTCTGTCTCTGTACATTTACAAGAGTTCTTGAATGAAAAACATTTGGCAAACATTGAGGTAAGCATCCCCAAAGGAAAGGAAAAAATGAAAATTTAACTATCAAACTAAATTATCATCAACAGATTCTTCCCCCATTGTTTAAGGGAGGAAGAATATCCTAAGACTGAATCTAAAAATGATTTGGAGTGGACGACCTTTCCCTGGATATTCTGTAATATATGCCTTCCCTCTGTGTCCTGCGCAAGTGCCTTTTTTTTTTTATTTTTAAGAAATGGAAAGCGCCCCATCACCTTTGTGAAATGCTCTTGGTCCCTTAAGTATCCTTGAGAAAGAAAGCTCTTATTAACTGAGTCGGTAGCAAGGCACTGTTAGGAGTCATTCATTCAGTGGTTTCAAATTTTGTTTTCAATTTTGTGGAAGATTTGGGGGAGTATTTTAGACTGGTAATAAAGCAGACCTAATTTTGTGGGGTTTGCATACCAACCACCCAATCTGGGTTCTGGCAAAAGCGTCGCACCAATTAATTGTAAATCCAATTTTTTTAACTCTTGAAGGATTCTCAGAGACTCCTAGCTGCTAAATAAACATTAAACTCGGCCCTCTCAAACTTTTCAGTAGCGGAGACCAGGTGCCGGCACCGCCGATACTGCCATCGTTCTTCCCGTTCCTTCCGCTCCTTCTCGTGGGCTTCTTTGCCCCTCGTTTCTCGCCCGTCGCGTGCCACCAAGCATTCGGGTACTTGTACTGGTTTTCCAACAACTACAGACGGTGACTTTGAACCTGTCTGCTTGTGACGGGGGTTTCTTGGCATTTTGATCAATTCTAAAAGACATTTCACTTAGCAATGAAAGAAACGGATTTACTTCTTTCTTATGTAATAACAGATGTGCTTTTATTTTTAGGGTAAAAAATCAAGTTGGTATGATAGTACAGAATTTAGTAAAATTTTTGGAAAACTAGTAGTACTGTGAAAAATTGAGCCATGCACTGTGTTAGTCATATTGATAATGTGATATTTTATATAATTGTAACATACTTAAAATTTGCAGATTGCTTTTTACGTATACAAATTTGTTTGACCTTAAAGCAGCGGTCCCCAACCTTTTGGCACCAGGGACTGGTTTCATGAAAGACAGTTTTTCCACGGACTGGGGTGGCAGGGACCAGGGATGGTTTCAGGATGATTCGAGCGTACCGCATTTATTGTGCAGTCAAGCCTTTCTGCTAATGATGTGTATTTGCAGCTTCTCCCCAGCGCTAGCATCACCGCCTCAGCTCCACCTCAGGTCATCAGGCATCAGATTCTCAGAAGGAGCCCAACCTAGACCCCTCCCATGCGCAGTTTACAGTAGCGTTCGTGCTCCTGTAAGAATCTGAGGCCCACACTGATCGGACGGGGGCGGAGCTCAGGTGGTGATGGGAGCGATGGGGAACAGCTGCAAATACAAAGGAAGCCTGGCTGGCCAGCCTGGCGCTCACCTCCTGCTGTGCCGCCCGGTTCCTGACAGGCCACAGACCACAGCCTTAAAGCACTCAAGTCACCTCGGGAGAAAAATACATGTTCTGTTATCTTAAAAATGAACAAATTGAAGTTTTGAAAGAATAAATGACTTGCTCATGGTTTGATGAATTTACTTTCTGTGGTATAATCAGGACTAAAAGACCGAGTTTCATGATACTCTGGTGTTCCTCTGGTTGTGAATGAATAGAATGATTGTATTGCAATTCCTTTTTTCTCAGAGGTCTCATCAAATGTGATTTAGAAATAGACATTTTCTTGATTCTCTGTGAAAGTTTGGTGTATTTTGTATGAACTGTTTGCCCTTGATAATAGAAAGGTGATATGTGCGAAAACTCTTAAACACGTAAGTCCTGATCAGTGGAAACCCACCACGCCTTTAAGAAACAGTTCTACCGCACCTTCATTTGTAGATTCTATAAATAATTGTAGATATAAAAATATCACAAATGAATTTTTATGGCTTAAATGTTTACTTTGATAGGAATGTGTTTTGTGTTTGCTTAATAGTATTTCACATTTAGAATTTTATGGCTATATTAATCAAGGTGTCCTTTCTCTAAACAGGAGAATGTACTCATCACCTCCCACCTGTGAAAGCCCCTATTCAAACAAAGAAGAAAACAAAAAAGCATTGTTTTCTTTGTGGAAAGAAAACAGGACTGGCTACTAGCTACGAATGCAGGCAGGTTGGCCAGCTAGAGAAGCTGAGATGCCTTCTTCTCTGTGGTGACCCAGCTTGGGGATTATGCAAAATAAAACATTATTTGAATTGGCCATTCATAACATCATTAAGATAATGTTGGCTGGGTGAGGTGGCTCACACCTGTAATCCTAGCACTTTGGGGAGGCTGAGGCAGGAGGTTCACTAGAGGCCAGGAGTTTGAGACCAGCCCGGGCAATATAGCAAGACCCCATCTCCAAAAACGACAGAAAAATTAGGTAGGCATGGTGGTACATGCTTGTAGTCCCAGCTACTCAGGAGCCGGAGGCAGGAGGATTGCTTGAGCCTAGGAGTTTGAGGTTGCGGTGAACTATGGTAACACCACTGTACTCTAGCCCAGGCAACAGAGCAAGACCGGTATGCAAAAAAAAAAAAAAAGTTAAATAGCAACCCTTAGTTGAATTCCTAATTGACTGAAGTAAAGAGCAAGTAGATAGCTTATGGGTTTTCAAAAGGCAACTCAGATCATCCCCTTCCCTTTAAATTAGGAGATTTAAACCAGTGGGAGAGTGTACCTTGTCTTATGATAAACTTACTTGGTTTTTGTTTGATCATTGCCTGGAAGAACCGCCCCCTCAAGATTCTATTTTTAATTGAACCAAAAAAAGGAACTCTAATTTTTAACAGTTATGTGGTACACTTTTATTTCAATATAGATGAATAATGTATTTTCAAAAAATAATGAGTTTTTCTTCCCATAATTATTTCATTGGCATTGATTAATATCCTCCAAGGATGGTGTGTGCCCCTAGGTTGAGGCCAGGCATTGAAAATAACTGGTGCTTTTTAGAGTATATTCTATTCAAATAAATGCAGCTTATCTTGGTGCTAGAAATATTTTTAAAAATCATTTCATGCCATAGTTTGATTTTATAAAATTTAATTTTCTCATGAGACTGAATTTCTCAGAAATTCAGAGTTCTTTCACATTTACTAGGTATTAAAGAAATGGTGGGCATATTTGTGAGCTTTTGCAGTTTTACTACTCATAAAGATCTATACCCTGTTTCATTCTATAATAGATTCTTTATTATAAACTGTCCTAGTCATAGACAATTAATGTTTTCTTTGGGGGATGTTCGTGCTTGTGTATGAGTGGAAGGGAAATGTCAGCACTAAAGTGAACCAAAGGGCTCCTGTTGGACTACCTGAAGTCAGCTCCTCTCTCCCAAAGAGATGAGCCTTTCATAGAAATGTGACTATTCATGTAAACTTTTTTTGTACTTTAGATGTGGAAAGAACTTCTGTGCATCTCATCGCTATGCAGAAACTCACGGCTGCACCTATGATTACAAGAGTGCAGGGAGGAGATACTTGCAGGAGGCAAATCCTGTGATTAATGCACCAAAACTTCCAAAAATCTAACTCTTCCTCTGAGTCTTACTGTTCGGCCTGAGGAATCGTATTGTAACGAAAGAAGAAATATTGTTTAGACTGCATTATTTTTGTTCGACTCCAAAAGATTTGCCAAATAACAAAAGCATGTAACGCATACTGTTGGAGGATGAGAATGCTACTGTATTTGACATCTTTATTCTTTGGTGAATCAAAAGTTTTAAAAGTAGTTTTAAAAACTTTGTGCTATATGATTTAGATTTGTTATCGCAGTTCTTGTGTTAAGTGTTTTGTATTTGATATTGCAGTTTTCCTAGACAAGTCTTCAAAAGCTGCACTTTAGGAAGTTAATATTGACGTGTAACCAGCTCCCGTTGTGTGGAAATTGGTGGCCATGTGGTGACTCCGCTCAAACTGACTGTGTTTTTTTCCCTTCCTTTCTCTCTCTCTCTCTCTCTCTCTCTCTCTCTCTCTCTCTCTCTTTCTTTTTTTTGCACAGGTGAAGCGGGTGGGGATTTTAAAAAAATAGCCCATGTACCCGTGTGTGGAAGTTTCCTGGGTTTGCTAGCAAGTTCTTTTTTATTTCAAGCTACATTTTATAAAAACATTTGGGTTTCCCATGTGGTTTTTAACACATGTATATTTCTTCCACAGTCATATTGGCATTCATATATGTATCCATTCTGTAAAACACATCATGTTAATAGTATATCTTAAAAACACTATTTCGAATGGTAGTTTTAAAATAGATGTCCCTCTTGTTGCTATTAAATACAGAAACCAACGTTTCCCTTTTTGAAAAATGTCTACATTTAAAACAGAATCTCACAGCTTGATTTGTTTTTCTTACATGTTGAGTGCTATTACCAGGAGAAATTCAAATAAATATTCAGTTTCATTATGAGTTTGATTACTTGGTTATTTACAAGAATTTTTCCTTCATAAACACGTCTTTTATAAAACCATTTAATTAAATCAGTAAGTTATTCTCCTTGGACAAAATAACTATCAGTAGAAAAGTATTCTTTTGGGGTGTAAGGATGCTGCTCCCCCGGTGTAAGCAATATGCCATTCAGACTTTGGGGAGGCCACTCGCTTTACCAAGGCTTGGTCGAGGCTGATGCTGAGCTCTGGTAAACAGCTGGCAGGCATCTCAAGTTGACCGCAGTCTGGGCTCTGCAGGGTACCAGACGACTAATTGAGGAGCTGTGTAGGGCCTCTTCCTCCACTCAAGGTTGAGTGAACTGGAGAGCTCACGTCCCTTGCTCCCTGTAAAAGATTAAATGTCAGTGAAGACAGATGCCTTCAGAGAAAGAGGGAAGTACGTTTGCAAGAGGTGATGGTGAGAAATTAGCAGAGGAGCCATGCAATGAGAAGTCGAAGGCATGCTTTTTAAGAGGAATGGATATAGGTCAATGAAAAATAATTTCGTCTGTGTTAGTGAGTAATTCAGTTTTTCCTTTCTTACCAAGAAAACATGTGCTTTAGATATTTAAAATGTAAGAATTCTGTAATATGGTAGACTGCTGAAAATGGACCAAAGCATATTTATTCTATAAATAAATATGAATACTTAGGGCATAGTTGAGATATGCTTAGTGTACTACAC
>RJWJ010032819.1:0-18289 GCA_004363605.1 Indri indri
GATGCAGTTATCACAAATGATGGATCAGGAACCCAGAAGGAGCCCTGATCTCTGCCATCCTTCTCTGAACTTCAATTTAGCAAACACATTATTCAAACCCTGCCCTATGGGATGCCCAGACAGTTCTCTTCAACTCCTGGTTTCTATTACAAATATAACAGCCAAAGTAATGGAGTCATAATACATTATGCAAACTTGTTTGTCCCCGCCCTCTAACACCGTATAAAGATTATTGGAGGTCCTGAGTGTTCATATCACCTCTAAGCATGTTAAGCAGAAAACCTAGTTTCTTCCTTGCAGTGTCAGACATGATGTATAAAAGAAAAAACCCAAAGCACCCTGTACTCACACGTCATCTGTGACATATATGCAACAGAAGCTTAATCTGGTTTTGAGATTAAGTAATCCCATCACATTTACATTTCAAGGTGACCACCAAACTAGTGCTTACCAAGGTTTTCAATTATATGAATCTCTTAATGTTCACCATGAAACAGACTCTGTTCAATCATTTATCAAATTTAGAAATCTGGAGCAATCACAGTTCCTCCACCAAACAATATGAACTTTAAAATCTATAAATGATGTCAAGGAAAACTTGTAATCCCATTAAAAAAATTGTTTGTAAATGCCATGTTCTCCTTGGCATTATCATATCATTCAAATATCTGGAAAATGTCCAAGATCAAACACTTCTAGTTCAGCCCAGTAGGTACAACCATGGGCTCATGTCTGGGTTGCCATGCAAGCAACCATGATCTTAACATGACATTTTGAGGGAGAGTGACCCAGGGAACACAGTGCTTTCATCACTTATTTCTAAAACTTGGTCGCTCATGTTAAACGCACTCACTTTTGTAATCTAAACTCCAGTCCAATAAACTGAGATGGGAAAGGATGCTACATGCAACTAATTGATAACTTAAAAATCTCTTATTTCTGATTCCTAACTGATGTTTCTTATATTATCTCCTAAGTAAACTGTTATTTCAAGCAAATAATGTTGCTTAAATGGTATTAACTTCAGAATTGCCAGATAAAAATAAACTTAAAAAGCTCCTTGGATTTGAAAGAAGAAAGTATAGTGTACTTGCATAAATACAAAACTTTTGGAGAAATAGTTGCTCAAAAACTTAAGTAAATTGCTTATAGATGTCCTGGACTTACCTTGGTGGGTAAGTGTGTGTGTGTGTGTTATATGTAAAAAATATATATGTATGTGTATATATATTTATGCACACACATACATATTGTATGTATATTTACACAGAGACAAGAATGTATCCAAAATATACCTAAGAGCATAAGAAATATATTAATTTTAATAAAATAATCACATTCTCTTATAAAATGATTAGCAATTTTTTTATAGTTTGCTAGCTAGGTAATATTGCTGTGCCAGATATTAGAGAGAATAGTCTTGGTTATATTTACAGAGGTGGTTTTATCAAAAAAAAATTAGGACATTGAACATTTCGTGCATACTTTATTATTTACTTTATCAGTCATTTGCCTTATTATTTCTCTCAAAATGCTATTTTAAAACAGCAAATTCTCACATTTGTTAGATGATTTTCTACATAATGTCTGGCTGGCAAACCTAGCTTTGTAAAGCAGATTTTAAGACAGGGAAAAAATGAGTAGTAATATGTTTAGAAATAAATTACTTAAGTTTGCAATAATAATTATTTCACTATAGCAAAAGTTCTCTCTCCTAAATATAAACGAAACAAAGTTACTTCTGTAGTTACAAAGGCTGACAAAGGCAGAACCATGCTCCTGAAACAATAGAGTCATCAGCCAACTTTATGCCCCAGTCTAATTTGATGTGTCAGGCCCTAATCAGCTCTGTTTCACAGTGCTTTGCTCCATAAAAGCAGATTTGTTTAACCACAACCTCTATTTCAGCATGACTGGAGAAGGAAGAGTAACGGACGAAACCAGGCATATCTCACGTGTTGTATTGTGGGTATAACGTGAATCCATCATTTGCTGGAGAGGCAGAGGCAAAGTGACAGGCTCATTCATGCCTTCGAGACATTTTTAGGTCTATTGAAAATTTTAATCTGTGCACTCTGGTTGAACCTCCGCTCTCCTTAATTTAGTCCATGTAGCCATGTGCTGAGTCTGTCTGGCTCAGATAGGGCCGGCCGGCTTCTGTAGGACAGCAACCCCTCCGAGCAGTTTTCTTCTCTGAATTCATCCTGCCTTGAACTTTACACACACATATAAGCTCCATTTACAGGAGGATTTCAGAGTTAATTAAACGCTGAATTTGTTTCTTTAGAAATCGCATATGCCTCGGGGTTAAGTAATAGCATTGCATCAACTGCGTTAATTTAGGATTAAGCATAGTGTACGTTTTCCGAGGAAATATTATTTTTATAAGTACACATTTATAGAGATGGGGAAATTTTTCCCCTCTGTTACCATAAAAGGTTTTAAAAATAGGTTTAAAAAAGAGACCGTATGTGAAGAGATGCAGCAAATCAGCAAATTCAAAATCATCTTTTAAGTAAAAAGCATTGGAAATAGACAAATAAACCAGAATGCTGGTAAAATCGTTGCATTGCTGATAAGACCATCAAATGACTTCCACCAGAGGCTCCCAGGTTTAAGTCCTCTTTGCTCTGGATTTGCTCTGTGTATGCCATGGTAATAATCCCAGAAGTATAATATTTATAAATATTTGGGTCAGATTTTTATCAACAAAGTAGGAAGTCATTGCCAATATATTTTGTTCCCAATAAAGGTACTACATATAACAGTAAACACTTTTGTTCTTGATTTTCATAAACATGGGTCCTTATCAGAGGACAAAATGTGAGCAAGTAAGAACAGAGTAAACCAAGAATCTAGTATAGTCCTCAGTGGATTTATCTTTAAAATACAGTGTTATAAAAACTTCACAAGCAATTTAGTGCCTTGAGTTCATTTTCATTGATGTCTTTGAGCATCATTTGCGAGGCTGTTGTATTTTGACAAAATGATCAGTCTCTTAGGCCATAGATTTATAACAAGCCAGAGAATATTCTTTGAATTCAAATTTAGAAAGACCCAGAAAAGGAAAAAAAAAATGCATTTAAAAATTGGGAGCAACCTCTGACCTTTTCTGTTTATATGTTTAGCTTATATTATTAATGAGACTTATGTGTTCACTTCAACATGGAATGCTTCCTTTCCTGTGCTTTTTCTCTGGCTGTAAAGTTTGAAATAAATCAGTAAAGTTTGAAATAAAAATAATTATTGCAGCTTTTGAGGTAGAGATACAATTAGACAGCATTTGGCATTTTCAGTAGGTCAAATGAGTGTATGGATTCTTGGAGGTAAAAAGTTCAATTCATGAGGAAGAACAGAGACAACTGAAGGCTAGAATGACTACAGTAAAATAAAACAGCCATAAAGCCCAGCCGAGTAAGCCCCCATCCATAAATCTTATTAATCAGGGATACTTCAAAATAAAATGAACAAGGGAGCAAA
The DNA here is from genome assembly GCA_004363605.1 of Indri indri. Taxonomy (NCBI): domain Eukaryota; kingdom Metazoa; phylum Chordata; class Mammalia; order Primates; family Indriidae; genus Indri; species Indri indri. Next base: position 3,481 of record RJWJ010032819.1, read on the forward strand.
GTATGCCCCATTTCAGACTTGCCCAGCTTCTTTATTACTTAAAAGAGAGATAGCAAAAAGAAATTATTAGGACTATGTAAGATAAAAAAAAAAAAATCGAGGAACAATATAACTTTTATAGTATGTAGAATATAAACCATGTATAATATTTTGAAGAGGCATAAATATCCTATACTAAATGTGTCAAAATTTTATATTTGCCTATGTGCAGAATTTTTATTGGTTTGTGAAATACTCTCATTGTTTGGGAGCTGTATCTATGTGTCATATGATTTGAATTTTTTTACTAATGAGAAAAATAATGGTTATTTTAAATGTATCCCCTGTCCAAATGCATTGCCCAGAGTTTTAATTCTTGAATATTTTCTGTTTCAGTTCTTATTCATTTTGAGAATAATTATTTTTTCCTTATTTTTTAAAAAAGACATTCATTGGGAAAGGATATTGAATAAAGCAAACCAAGATGATCTAATTGTGAGTGAGTCAAAGACTCATAAAGCATTGTAATTTGGAAATTTTATCTCAATATCTGAGAGGAAGCTGCTATTAAAATAAACCATTGATTTTGAGCAATGCATATATGATAATGCAAATGTTTAAGAGAACCTAATAAGCCCATTATTTGAAAAAAAATGAATTATTTTAATGATTTTTGTTTGGTAATTATACAAACAACATAATTTTAGAAAACTTCAAATTTTTATATATATAGTAAAATGATTTACAAATGATTTTTTGATCTTAAAACTAAATTTTGTTTCTCAAGTATAAAGCAACACAAAATTTTCTAAAACTCAAAATTATATACATAATAAAGATGGGAGAAAATAAACCTACATCACAAGACTTAGAGATACTAACATTCTGCTATATATATTTCCCGATTAGATTATTCTCATTTAGTGAGCACAACATAGACATTATTATATAAATATGAATAAATACAAAAGCAAACTTTTGCTATTTATTTTCATGGATTTGTTTTTATGCTTTCACGCAATATTTATCTCAAATACTTACTATGTCAGACGTATTCTTTGGGAACAACAGTTTTGCTAGCTTTGTGATTCTCTATCTTATAGACACAGCACGATTTAGTAAGTCAATCAGATTTTGTTGTACGTATAGGCTATTTCCTTCATCCCTATATTGAAAGCAACTGTGTGTTTATTTTTCTTAAACAAAAATCAGACTCATGATAATTTTCTAAACTGTCCATTTTAAGGTATCTAACACAAAGTTCTTAAATTTTCCAAAATTATAACATAAATATATTTTTGTAGTTTTAAATTGCATTTTGGAACTCTTGTAAGATTATTATAAATACATTTAATCTGTGGATTTTTATCTTATATAATTGTCTATTTGAATGTTTTTTCCTAATTTCCTAATCGATAATACAATATTTTATATAATCACTCTTTTCTTATATATTACCAATATTTTGCTTTTTATATTTTTATGGAGCTTGAAAATTGTTTTTTCCTTTTTCGCATATGTATCATTTCAAATTTATAAAATTAAATGAAGGGTTTTGTTATAATTTTTGCTTTTGTATAAGTGTTTATAAAAGCTTTACTTAAAATCATTGAAATATCTACCTATATTTATTTAATTTTTCTTTTGATTTGTTTTGCTTTCGTTTTTAGTATTAGCTCATGTTATCTATGGGTAATATGTTTTGGACTTATGGTAAGGGAGAAGAACACATTTTTATTTTATTATTTTTAATTTAAAGTTACCTTAGGACTATTTTTGAAATAATGTATCTTTTTATTATTTTTCATAGAGTCATCTTTGGCATATACTAAAATCTATACATTACTATATATATCTAAACTTTTTCCCGTTTTATTAAATTGTTTCTCTATTTTTGTTTATGAATACAACATTGAAATCATTACAGCTCTTTAAAATGTATTTTGATGTTTAGTAGAGCAAGTCCTCTAATTATTATTGTTTAAAAGTAAATCTTGACAAATTTTCTCCTGTTAATACCTTAAAAACCATTGTATCATCCTCTTGCTAATTTCTGCCAAATAATATTGTATTATATATATTTATATCTTACTTAGGAATAAGTTGCAGCTTAAAGTATTTTATGTAATTTTATATAGTTTTATGAAAAAAATCTCTCTTTTTATGTATATATGTCAAGTTAATTTTTAGATGATACACATGTATGATAGGTGTGAATAAAAACTTTGGGTATCTATAGGCTTCTTAGTTATTGCTAAATTCTGAAAAATTTTGAATCTATCTCTACTAGTCATAATTGTATTCACCTGGCTTATTCATGTAGTAAATATTAATAACATTTGTAATGATAATTTTTCTGCTTTACTATTTTTAATAAAATTTCTAAATTTTTCTATGATCTATTATTTCAGTTAAAAATGTAAAAACTACAGCAATGAAAACAGAGTGTCCCATAAGCTTCAAGCACTCTTCTAAGAGCCAGAAAGACAGCTAAAATACCACCTTTGTCATTGGGAAGGTTATATGCTTATTTTATACCATATTTACCCCTATTTTTGATAGTTCTGATTTATCCTTTTAGTTTTTAATATATTAGTATGTACTACTTTTCAAAAGATGTTCTTTAATATTTATAATTTCTATTTTGTAATATTACTTATATTGTTGAAATATGCTTTTTTTGTTAATTTGTTTTTATCATGCTGAGATTATTTTTATTCTTATTATTGACTTGAGTTTTTAGTTTATTTTAACTTTGTTCGATTGGATTTGCCATAAATAGACTAAGGTCTAATTGAGGTGGCTTCCAGAAGGTGTTAAATTTTAAGCTTTGAATCTTTATTTTTTCCATATCCAAACCCTGTCTATATATAAGATTTCTATCTTATAGTTAATGAATTTATAGATATAGACATAGGATAGATAAATCCCAAATCTGAGAGATAAGAAACTTATACTTCCACAAAAGGGAAAAAAAGCAGCCTTAATCTGTTTGGAGGTCTTTCCTTGGACAATACAAATAATTCCTCTTCTTCCACTGCCTCCTTTTATTTATTTTTTGGGCCCGCGATAGAGGGTCAGGTTGTTAAAATCGGCAGGTTATGAAGTGTTGAGCAAAGAGCCACCAAGCCTGTCCTCCGGAGGCCCTTACTGTCACCTGAGCAGTCGTCCGTCTTGCTATTCTCGGGTTTCAGAATCCTGGTACAGGCGAGCGCCACTTGAAGAAGCCGGCACGTCAGCCTCCAGGTGCGCCCAAGCATGAAATCAGCTCCAGTGTTTGACCTTGAACGGGGACAAAAGAATAATCTCCTTCCGAACCCGGCTGGGAATTTGTACTAGTGAATTCTTCCAAGTCTGAAGAAGGCAAGTATGGTTGCTAAAAAGTTAAGGGAGACAAACAAAAACCAACAATAACAACAACAAAACACCCAGACATCAGATCTTTCCAGTTGGAGATAAATGCTCTATTCCTAGATAACATGTTTGATTAATTTAAACACAGTTAGATGAATTGAAGGTTGGAGTGGGGAGTGAGTGATGACACACTCCCGTCTTACCAGAATGAGGGAGAAGAATTTGGTAATCCCAGGAGCTAAACCATTTTTCCCACACTTGGCAGTTTTATCACTTGCACCGTCTGCGGGATCCTTGACTCTCCACTTGCTGCCCAGAGCGAGCGTGTGCTCCGATAAAGGTGCAAGGTTTTTATTCAGCCCAATCCCATCTAGTGAAGGTAGACTGAAATCTGATATGAGGGAGACGTTTTGTTGGTCTTGCTATTATTATATGTTCATCCTATATGTTAAATTTTATGTATTTCCTTTCTAATTTACCAGACAAACTTAATGTCAATGCTTTCCTATAATGAATTGAGATTTTAACACAACTTTCAAATTGTTTCAAGGAAATTGAGGAACTTTAGAGAAATTTTTTGGGGGTTTGATTTAAAAAATGAGTTTTTTCTTTAGATGCAAAGTTCAAATGCATTCTTGAAAGTTAATATTCTCATCTTTAAGAGTAAACCGATTAATACAAATAGTCTGTCAAAGTAAATGTAAAATTCACTGAAATAGTTTTATTTTGTTTTTACAAACAAGCATTCCATAATTTGTAAGAATGTGTGTGTGATATATTATTGATGATTTTTCCTGCCTAAAACTTAGATTTTTATACACGAGTTTGATTGAGCAAATTCTTTAAACCGTGTTCATAGGTATTTTTCAGGTAGACACAAAAAGCCTTCTTCGTTAATTTATGTCACAACTTTCCATATTCACTCATATGTCTAAAGACCAGAAGCACCTAGAGGTAAGTAAATTGCTATTTGAGAGAATATTTGCTAAACATCTATACCTTATTTTAGCCCAAGAATCTCTTAAACTGGGAATGTACATGTGTCTGAAAGAAAAAAGGAAAACACAATTAAATTCTCTGTCAACCAAATTATTGAATTTGAAGTCACAAATCACTCATTCCTTTCTAATGATTATTTTGCATCACTGTTATTAATGATATTTTAGCATGTTACACATTATTTACTTTGCTATTTATAAATGAAGGTAAGACTTTGGAAAATCAAGCTTTGTGTATTTTTTTACATTCACTGAATAAGTGATTAAGGTTTATTTAATAAGAATTCTTGAATGACTAAAATCATTTAAATGATGCTGCGTTTAGAAAGGTGGAAGGCTCACTGCAGAAGGCATTGGATTGCGAGTCTGGAATATCAGACTAGCTATTCCACTATTAGCTATTAGCTATTCCACTAATTGTTTATGTCACCTCCCAAAATCCTTAACAGAGCTAAGCCATCTTAGGGTTAATTTCCACATGCATAGGTTTTTGGTGTTCAGAATGGTACATTTAAAATTCTTTTCAAAAATTATATTATCATAATAAATGAAAGTTATTGCTACTGCTTCTATTATCATTAATAACAACATTGACACGTGAATGCCAAAACAACCAGGAAATATAACTAGCAGGCAATATGTAAGTAAGTGTGTTGGGTCAGAGCAGGCTGCCTTCACTCATACATTTTTTCTAAACCTGGTACGGTCTGGTGCTAAGCATGAGACAAGAGAGTCAAACAGCTTCATACACTCTTTTCTTGAGGATTCTATAAACCAGTTGCAGAGAGAAGATATATCCACTGCACATAAAAATAAATAAATACACATAAGCAAAGATAGACATGATATTGAAAAATGGACAAAATTTATGCATACAAGTAAAATAAATGCAAGATGATAATTATTATTATCGGAGGCAAATTTAAAGAGTCTGTTTGAAAGAGGTGAATGATTCACCGTTGCCCCATTTCATTTGGCTCTGTTTGTTTTTGACCAAATTGTTACTGTTTACTTTTGGAGAATGGAATGTTTCTGAATGGGTTTCATGTTAAGAATATTAACAAAGATTTACCATAGTCATCAGTAAAGACAGAGAACGTGATCTTCAACTCATACCTTCTATCTGACTCTAGGGGCAGAAAATGGCTTTATTCAGTTTTCTGAAAGGAGGAAATCATCCTCATATATATAAATTTATATCTTTACTTTGATTTTTTGTTTTTTTAATTTGGTAAACACAAAACATGACATTCTTGTTAACACAAGTGGCTTAGGGTGGAAACTTTTTAAACTGTTTATTTTTTAGTAAAATTCATGCAGAAATTCTCCAAACCCTCTTGCTGTGTGATGTCCACTTGCCTTAAAAATGAGCATTTGTAGTAGTGACTGATATCAATTAGTTTCCGCTCCTCAGCTACGGCTTTGGATTTTTCTCTTTTGTGTGTTCTCTTGCCCCTCTATCAACTGCTCCTGGGAGTCTGACCCTGCATGTTCCCTCTTTCCACCCTGGGTGTGTGCCCTTGAGATCTCTTCTGATCACCGGTAGAGCAGAGGAAGAAATGGGCACATTTCTATACTGCTCTTCATTCAAATTTCAACTCTTATCCATCATTCCCCTTTCTTCAGAGTCCCCAATCTCTGTCTCAAAGAGACACCCTGTTCTAAATGTTTCTTAAAGAATTGCTAATTCCACCAAGGCTATTAAAATGACCAAAAGTTTCTGAATCTATGCCAACATCTGTCTGGAGACTATTATCCTAAGCGAAGTATCTAAAGAATGGAAAAACAAACACCACTTGTATTCATTACTAAATTGGAACTAACCGAAAAGCACACATGTGCATAGAGAGATGTAAAACTCAACAGAAATCAAGCAGGGGGTTGGGGGGGGGGTGAAAGAGGATGGGTGAAAACCTACCTAATGGGTCCAGTGAACACTATCTGGGTGATGGACACACTTATAACCATGACTCAAGCATTAGAAAAGTGATCCATGAAACCAAAACTATTTGTACCCTCATAATACTCTGAAATAAAGTTTCTGAATCCAGTATTCTGTTTAAATATGAAAAATCATATTTCGTTTCTCATTTAGTCAAAACAAAATGGTTTCCAACAGAACAGTTTATTGTCTGCCTGATTCTACCATGGCTACCACTGTTAATACGACTCAGCACTTGGTTCCAAAGAGTGGAGGACTCCTTTGAGGGAGAGGCAGAAAGGAAAAGCTAAAGACACTCTGGTCAGAAGCTAAGGTTGTGGCAATAGGGAAAGAGAGTCGGTGAGACTCGGAGCACATGGGATAAGTGACAAAAGTGGTGATTTTGACACCAACCAAATTTTGTTCTTAAGGAGGTTCTGCTGAGAGCCTGTGACACTTCAGCAACCTTCTGGAAGACCAGTCTTGATTTTCAACCTTGGTATAGCTTTGCCATCTTAGAGTTACTGACACATTCCGTGATGGCTACAGTGCCAATCTTGCTGTTAAAGATGTTCCTCCTCCTCAGAGTCAAGAAAAGCAGGATGTAAGGCAGGAAGGTGCTTCTCTTTCCCTTTTTGGAGTTGGATGTGCTTCTGGCCTCCCCACTTGGAATGCATAGGGATTTTCCCATGGAAACAATATTGACACAAGGAAGGGAGGTCAATACGCCATGGGTTTGGAATCCTACTTTGTGTTCATTATGCAGTAGGTTGCCTTTTAATGATTTGCCTCACAAGCTAACCACATTGCCAACACTCTTTCTCTGGGAAAGGTCAAGTTCAGGGCAATGAGTTGTAAAACCAACTATTGGAACATAGCATATTTATATGGATCTGGAGTGAATCTCTGCATTGCGCATGTGCACAGAGAAGGCATGTGCCCCACCAACAACATTCCTTAGCCCAGCTTCAGAAGCCAGAATTATAGCAAAGCTTCAGCATTACGGTGTCTTCCTTCAGAAAAAAAAAAAAAGAAAAAAGAAAAAAAAAATGGTTCATTTTTATTTTGAATGCACTGTACTTCTATAGATAACAAGTTAAACTATTGTTTCTGTTTCACGTACAAAACCTAACGGATGGGTTTGCTTTTTGATGCTTCCTTACTTGAGTCTAGCTAAGTGGTTGAGGGCATGTAAAGTTCACTTCCAGCTCACAGTTCTTTAAGCATTTATTTCCTTGCTGGTGTTATTATGTCAGCAAGTATGTGTGGGTGGTAAGGAAGGCCTTGGGAATACTAACTGTTTACAGATTAAATAAAAGACTGCAAAAATAATGTAAATGTAGAAAGGGGCTATCAACTAACACCGACATTCTAGGTTAAAAATATTAAAGGTTTTTAAATTAAAAAATGCCAGCATTGCATACAGTTTCTGACCAAATTTGTCACGACCTTAAAATAAACATTGCCCACAGAGAGAGTTAATGGTATTTAATGTTTTATCTTTCAATGTGCTTTAATCTGCTGTGTCGTCTGCAGTAAAAGGAATAAAAAGGCTAGGTTATCAAGAGAGGAAATGCAGGCTCTTATTCCTGGCTGCTTTTTACATGAATAGTTGTAAGCAGCATATTAAGTGAGTCTTTGACTCAGAGGAATGGATTGTTTGTTGTATTTGGCAAACAGAAATGGGTAAACCAGTCTACGGTTAACAATTCTTAAAAACTGGAACAATATATGTGTCTACTAAAAAGGAATGCGGATGCTTTTACAAGTATGTTTTTTCTCTGTGTAGCCTCACTGCTCTGATAACATTGTGACCTGTTTTATAGTAAGCATAACTTTCAAGGCAGATTATAATTTATAAAATCACCTCTCCAAGTGAAGGTTTAAGATGGATGAAATGGGACCATTTGATCTTAATGAAATCCTTAATAGGAGAGCCAACCCAATTATGTGTTTCCAAAAGAGTGTTCTTTTGCATGCATTCATTCATATTTTCTGAAAAAAGCCAAAGAATATGGGAAGTATATTAATCATGTTACTACTCTGGCTGGAATAATTTATTAAACAGTATCATAGTTTCCTGGAAGATTTACTAAGCCTCTTTAATTACTTAACTCTTGTAGAATAATTTACATACTGGCAGAGCCAATGAAAAAAAAATGCGTGAATGAAATTATTAACTTAAAATATTTCAGAAGCACCTGGATGAAGATGATATTTTCATCTCCTCAATTCATCATGAAATACTGTTTTCTATGTGTCAACTTTTTCTTTAAAAATAAAGCCTTTACAAATTGTTTCACTTAATCTTTTTCATCTTTAATATTATAGATCAAGGGCCAAAATTTATTAATTAATACATTAATTTTAAAAAGTAAATATTCTAACAACAATTTGCTGGCTTGTGGCATGCATGTTTTATTTCAATTTGCTAATAGATTAGGCAACAGACTTGTATCAATTTATTTTTCATTAGTGACCTTATTAATTTTTAGTGTTTTACTTCTCTTTCTAGGTGTTCTAATATATTAATTGCATATACCGCTTACAGAGCCTTGCTCTTAGATACCTATAGATCAATCTAGTGAAGCATTTTCTAATAAAATTTACATTGTATTGTCCAAGGTGCATTTGAACAATGAATGGGCTTAAAAACCTAAATAATGGAATCACAGGCTGTCCTATTGATATAAAAGATATATTGTTTTTGCTTAAATCTAAGATGCTATTGATTAGGAAATGTATTATTATTTTGTGTACCACTTATAATGGAAAGTTTATAAACTATGTTGCATGCACAGTAATAATTTTACATAGCATATATATAGGTCACGCTACCCTTGGAAAGTTTGAACTGTATTTAATAGATTTCAAAGGAGTTGCCTTTTTTCTTCCCTACATATTTGTGGCTAATAGGCAATCATTTTGCACATATCTCAGTTGCCAAATATAACACAACTTGATCTACTTCCATTCTGAGGAAGAACAAAGCCCTTTGTTGTTGCTTTGCAAGAAAATGGAATGGAACTGCCGTCATTCCTCCAACAGCTGATATTGGCCGGCAGATCCTAAAAGATGCTATCAATTCCTGGATGTATACTGATTTCAGGGTTGAGAAATTAAGGGAAATGTGTTTCCTAGAATAGATAATTTGTAGTATATGGGGGAGAGTTCCATTTATTAAACTATGCACTTTGTCTACTCAAAAGAATTAACTGCCTAGTACTCCTACCCAAGTATAGTTATCAATCATGAAACTGTAATGACATTTGTGAGATATTTATCAAGAGATGGGCTATGTGGAAACATGGTGTATGATATAAGACCTATGTTTCCATTACTGATTTTCTATATTAAAACTTTAATGATTATTAACATCCATCATTTACTTTCATTTTTAGTTATGAATTATATATTTATAAATAAATATCTGTTCTCAGAAACATTACAAACTAGTTGATAGAGAAAATAAGTATGTGTCAAATAAAATCAGAATCACTGCAAAATAGTGCATTATAATTTCATAATTCTATATACCATGACGTATAAATACTAAAAGGTGGTGATTATTTATTTATAGGTTTAAATTTGGAATGTGATTGTTCAGAACAGTCTGAAGTTTCCCCTTGATCTTTTGCTAAAATTTTGAACATACTCCTAAAAGGTGAAAAATGGTCCAGCATCTTACTTTAAAAATTAAACTTACTGAAGTGGCTATTTGAGGCTTATGTTTTAGCTTAAATTATTCATTAAAAACTATTAAATTGGGAATACATCATTTTAAACATTATTAAACATAAAAATTTAGAGAAACATCTGTATACAACAAGACACTACAGCAACAAATACCTAGATACCCCTTAATACCTTTGTTATTAATATGCAAAACCTCTAGAATTTTATACTTTATCACCTTGTGATTTTAAAAAGAAACATTTTAGGATATTTCTTACTATTTTTCTGTTTTTCTGAAAAAAAATTATTGCACATGGGATCTTTAAAATTAGCATTTCTTTAAAATTCAATGAAAATTTCTTCAAGTATATGGTTACCTGACATAACAGTTTCTTCGAAGATTCTATTTGAAGTGCTAAAGGGAAAAGCATATGGACTGCAGGGCTTGGTGGAACTGAGTCCTCATTCAGGCAATGACCTTAGACACGCACATTTCCTACTCTGTAAAACAGAGGGAATAAAATGAGATTATTTTGCCACTTGCTTGAGCTGATACACTACACACAGATCCTGGTTCGTAGCTTTAAGATGTGATCAAATATGCTATCCCTGCTCCACCATAGTGTGTAACATAAAAAGAAAAACATTCTGAAGCTATTTATGAAAATATAAATTTCCCTAATATTTACACAGATTAACGCCTGAATACAGATATTTGAAGCTCAGAAACATTTGTAAACTAAATAGGAAAAAGAGAGTAGGAAAGGAAGTGAATAAAAAGAGGTAGGAAGAGAAGACTGATAAAGAGAAGAGAGAGAAGGAGGGTCGGAGGGAGGGAGCAGGACTGGAACAGACTTTTCCCATAAATGATGGTTACTAATGAAGTATTAAGCAGTGTTCAGGTTTATTTCATCTTTATTTACTTATTGCTCTCTCGTGTATCATCGTCAATCTTAATGTCATTCATAAACGAAATGCTATTATTATTTTATGAATACTGAAATTTATAGACTACTGTGTTTCAGGACTGAGCTATTAGTGGAAAGCATCTATTCAAATATGAAACAAACTCAGTGAGTTAGGTTTAGTTATTTTTATTTTATAGGTGAGATGACTGAGGCTGAGGTAAACTGACCTAACTCAACTTCTTCCTTTAGAACACAAACATGCTTCTTAATATGAGTAGAGACCCACCTCGTGAACCATAACTGTTCCTTCCAAAAATAGGCAAGACATAGAAGGTTATTTCACAGAAGCCAACAACATAACACAAAAACAAGAGGCAAAACATTCTAAATGTTAACAAATTCCTTCGATGAATATTTTGGAGTGAGTAAATGCAGTGCTAGGTAATGAACGTGAGCAACTTTGGTAATGGAGAATCCAAATCCCTGCGGTGTCCATTTGCTGGGGTGAAACCTTGGGCAATCTCTTCATATATTCAACTTAAAATTTCCCTGTATGTAAATTGTAAATAATACCAAATCACAAACTTGGTAAGGAGATAAAATGAGATATTGTATATAGCATATAGCCAAATTCCAAGTATAATTATTTTTTGTGACCTCTAAAATGATAACGATTATAGACTACTGTTATAAATTATCCGATTTAAAAATATTTATTAAAATTGTTAAGTCAAAAATGAGATTAATTATAGAACCATAATCTAGCTTTTGAACTCTGAAAAATGCTGAGCAGTAAGAAAATATAAAGAAATGAAATGTTACTTAAGTGGCATATTGTTAATGAATACTTCATTTTTATAAATACTATTTGTTCAATGAAAACATACAGAAATATGATAACTTTTAAAAGAACTATAAAATTTTTTTCACAGGGTAATATTTCACATACAAATCATAAACAAGGTGTGAACGCTTACTGTACCATTTTTTTGCATTAGAAGCATGTTAATAGCATTAAAAGTAATTTAGTAAGATGCAAATTTAATATGGCAAGAGTGGAGAGTTGTGAAGATTCCACTTTATTTTAAATATTGAGTTTCAACCAATTATCAAAGAGAAGATAGATATTTCCTGGTCAATCACACATATACTCACACTGACACAAAAATACATTGCTGACTCCTACCTTAACACATACAGTATCTCTACATATATATGTGTTAAAAACATAAATATTTAATTATTTAGGCCCTGACGCAACCCATATAAGGAGTAAAAATCTAGGGAAATGCCCATAACAAATTCAAGAGTGTTATACTGATTACATTAAAAACGTATTAACCTTTTTCTCCTGCTAAACATCTTAGATTTAGTTCTTATTCATGTATTTAAAAGCCAATTATTTATGTGTATATGTACACATATGCGTAAATAGAAACAGAGAAAGACAGATTTTCATTAGTATGTATGAAAATGTTTTCAGATTTTGAGATAGTATCAATTCCATTACTCATAGGATTTACTCTAATAGAAATTAAATAAATTCGTAAATTTTCCTGTGCTACGGAGAGATAATAGAAATCATGTAATTCAGGAGACAATCAGATAACTGAGAGACTAACAAACTTCCCAGAAATTATATAATCATAGGGTCATGGGGGCCAGTTCTAGGTCATCTGGTTTTCAAATTAGATATCTATTTTTCTGCTTCATGTAGGAAAACATTAATCCATTTGTATCCTTCTTCCTAAAAATGAAGGTAGTATATCTCTTTGCTTATTATGTCATTGAAATGTAAAAGTAATTTAAGATATTACTTCATCACTTTTGATATCAAAATCCTTTTAAAAGAGACTTGTCTTATGTTTACCAAATTTTTTTTTAAATGTATGTTTCCATGGATAGATTCTAATCCCATATTTTCTTGAAAACTTACTATATCCCACAATGAATATGACCTATATTTTAAAGGAAATATTTGTTTTATTTCAGCTTGTCAAGATTAATAAGAACTGACATTTAGTACCAAAGACTTCAAAGTACTTTTGTAACTACCTTATGTTCTATAGCCTAGATATTGTGGATAATTTATGCATGTCTCTCCCATTAAAGGACATAAAATAGGGCCTATCTTCTCAGTAAGATTGCAACCTAATTGGAGAAAAAAAAATACACATGAAAAACAAAATAAGAAGCATAACAAAGTTTTGCATGTAAAAAGGGCAAACCTATAAATACACAGAATATCTAAATGTTGAGGGTGTGGTATTTATTGCCATTTTATAGGTTTGGGGTCAGAAAATATGTTTAATTGAAAATACATTCAAAACATAAAACCTTATGATTTTATTAGCATTTTATTTTGGTTGATTTTATTCTCAGCTTATGAAACAGTTTTGCTGGGAAAAAAATGACAGCCTAAATGATGATTCCTGCTTTCCTTAACCTTAATGGTTCTGTTTTGGGCATTTTGAGAAAAATAAACTGAAAATATTTTGTTGCTTTCAAAAATTAGATTTGTAGAGATAACTAAAAAATAATAATAATACCTGAGCATTTCTCCATTTTTCCTTAGCTAGGACATGAAGAGCACGTGTAACTGCAGTGCTTGTCGGTCCCAACTTCTCGGATGCCACACTGAGTTGGTTGCATCTGTCACTCTGTGTCACGTCACCTCGTGTGGTGCCTTATAATGGATACTGACATGAGGTAGCAGGCTGCCCTCACGCGTAGGCAAGCAAATGCAGAATGAAAGCAGATGGTTCATTGTTTGCTGTAGTAACTATCATGGCAAATCAAATATTTAAATCTAATTGTGGAAAAGGATATCATATTGCTAAACCTGAACTGCATCTAACATTTCCTGGCAGAAGTTAGATGTTATTAGTTCTAATGTATGTTTTCTCTTGAATCATGTGATAAAATAGAAATCAGGCTAATTAAAGTTGTTTCTTTTCCCTAATATTTCACTAGATACCAAAACAGAAAATATAAGACAATCATCTTCCATGTTATCATGATTATTTACATTTTTTTTTTACAGATACAGTGAACATGGCGCTTTTTCATTTATGATTAAGTGGCATCGAAGCTAAAATGATTTAGTAGCCAATTCTTGTTTTGGCAAAAGTGACAGTAAATTTTTTTTTTTTCTTCTTCTTTTTGTGTCACTGATCCATTCACATTCTTAAATTGTGGCTAAGAGTAGCCAATGTAGATGTCAGCAAAAGTTTTCAGGGATGATAACTATTTTAACAAGATACAGAGTGAATGATTGCTGCTAAATAAGGCCAAATGTAGCTAAACTATTCCTATATTACATTAAATTTCAAGCTAGGTCAGTGAACACTAAAAATAAAACCTAATTATTCTCAGTTGAAAAGTTCAATATGACCATTATGATTTGACCTACTTCGGAAGCTCTTAAAAATTTCTTTGCTACAGAGACTAGCAGGTCATCAAAAGTGTTTTTTTAAAAACATTCAGGTGTCGAGTGAGACATTATAGCTATGATTAGAAAATTGATATTTCATGTGATACACAAAATTAATTATGAAAAAAGAAAATTTATAATTTATCGAATATTTTTTAGTGATAGGAGTAAAGGTATTCTGTAGCAATCAATACAATATTTAAAAAGAAGATTGAAACAGGAAACATATCTCTCACCATTCACAAAAATTAATTCAAGATAGATAAAAGACATAAATGTAAGGCATGAAACCATAAGAATTCCAGAATAAATTGTTGATAAAGCTCTTCTATATATTGGCCTAGGCAAAGAATTTATGAAGAAGACCCCAATGTCAATCACAGCAACAACAAAAAATAAATAAGTAGAATTTGATTAAATTAAAAAGCTTCTGCCCAGCTAGGGAAATAATCAACAGAGCAAATAGATAATCTACAGAATGGGAGAAAATATTTGCAAGTTGTACATCAAATAAAGGGCTAATAACCAGAATCTACAAAGA
>RJWJ010032820.1:0-18302 GCA_004363605.1 Indri indri
ACTTTGACTTGCTATGAGGATTATAAATAAAATATTATACGTTTATGAGGAACTTGGCACTTTGTGATGTTCAGTGAACTATCTATCATCTATCTAAATTTTTTTGGGCAAGAAGGCCTTAATTTGGGGGCCCTCGTGGAGAACAGACTTACCCTCCTGTTTAGAAAAACTTTTTGTTAATCATAGCCTCAACTTTCTTTGCTGAAGAACCAAAGCCTCCGCATGCTCTGTGTAGAAAGGGATGGGAAGCCATGCTCTTGTATGTCAATTAGCAAATAGATCTGTGTACAGAGAAATGTGTATAGAGAAATGTCTGGGTAGATGTTCACCAAAAATGTAAACGATGGTTATCTCTGGGAGGTGGAGTTTCAGAAGATTTTGTGCTTTCTTCTTTGTATTTTTCTTTATTGTTTGAATAGTTTTACAAGGGCACATGAAAAAATACCTTTTTAAAAAAGGTATTTCCAAGAAATGAAACAAAGGTTTAAAAGCCTTCTGGCTCCTGTTGTATTTTATCCTAAAAGTCAATCAGAAACTCATGGTCACCCTTAGGAAAGGACCGGTAGGTAAGCTCTGAACTTAATCTTTTAGTCAGTGTTCACTGAACCATGTCCTCAGGTACTGAGCCATCCAGGAAATATGATCTCATTTAGCCCTCAGACAACCTATGAGGTAGGTATGAATACCCCCATTTTAAACATAAGGAAACTGTGAAAGTTAGACAGGTTAAGCAAGTTGCCCAAGGCTACACTTCTCGTAAGTAGTACTAACAGAATTCAAAATTAGACCTGATTCCAAAGCTGGTGTTTATCAAACTGTGTTCCGTGAAACACTATATTCTTTGGGCTATTAATAAGTAATCTTCAATATAAGAATATGTTTAAAGTTATATGTGTACTTTTCTCTTAGAGACCCACAATGTAAGTTAACCTATAACAAGTGTTAACGGAAAAAAGACCAAACTCTGTAAAATAATTTTAAAGAGATTTACTCTGAGCCAAATTTAAGAACCATGACCCGGAGCCACACCCAAGAGGCCCTGAACAGTGGACTCGCAGAAGTTGGGTTACAGTTTGGTTTTATACATTTCAGGGAGACAGGGGTTACAGGTAAAGTCATAAATCAATACGTGGGAGGCATACATTGGTTTCGTCCAAAAAGGTGGGCCGTCTCGAAGCGGGGGGCTTACAGGTTATAGGTGGGTTTAAAGATTCTTTGGCTTGTAATTGGTTAAAGACATGAAGCTTTGTCTAAAGCCTTGGAATGTTTCAACATAAGGAGCTATTTATCAGAGATAAGCCACTGGATATAGATTTGTTGTGTAAATTGAGGACCTGCAGGTTTGTCTTGCATAGCCTTAGGCCTGTTAATGGGTTACAAAGGAGTATCTCCAAGAAGGGAGGGGGGCATGGTGAGGCATGTCTGACCTCCTTCCTCCTGGCAGGCAATTTAATTTTAGGATATTCCTTTGGCCACGAGGGGGCCCATTTAGTCAGCCGGTGGGGGGTGGGGGGTGAGCCTTAAAATTTTATTTTAGTTCACACAAGTTTCTCAGAAGTCATTCATTTAAAAAACCAAGGAGAGAGGTAGGGGGTGAGGGATAAAAATCTACCTATTGGGTACAATGTACACTATTCTGGTGATAGGTACACTAAAAGCCCTCACTTCGGCGTTATACAATTCATCCATATAACCAAAAAATGCTTGTACTTCCTAAATCTATTGAAAGTTTTAAAATTTAAGAGAATAAACTTAAAAAAAGGAAGTTAGAAATCCCATAAAAGGAAATCAGAATAAAATACTATGGAATTTAGAGGGAAAAAAGAATACTTGAAATGAGGGGTTTAATAAAGGTTTTATGGAGACGGAAAAAAATAAATAAAATATTTTATAAAATAAAAAAACCTATTCATTAATTTTGGTTTTATTTTTACTTAATCCTATTTACTTTCAAAATTACTTGACCATGAATTCTTCTCACTTCCTTTTTTCCTTGCGCTGCTTTGTTTGTTTTTGTTTTTGTTTGAGGAATGCTTGTAAACATAATGGTCTGTGTAACATCAAAGCTATCTCGCTATGTCTCCAGATTGGCCTCAAAGGTTGGATCAGATAAGGCTGATCAAGAACTGATAGAGACTCTTGAAAGCTTCCATCCAGCCTTAGCCACTTCCAAGCTTCATTAAATTCAAGAGTAGATCAGATGGTGCTGCAAGTACCTGTCAAAGAAAAGACAGGGACAAAATTAGAAATCCACAAGACAGTTTACCAGCCCAGGCTCATTGGAGGAAACTAAAGGGTGAAGTTCATCCCTGGCCTCCATGTTGGGCTGTGGGAAGTAGTCACAGCTAAGTGCAATTTGATTAAGAAAGTTTCCTGGAAACTTATGGCTTTCTGCAGGGAGCCATGAGTCACAGAGCCAAGCGCAGTAGACTTTGTGGGAGGGTGTCAGTTCCTCTAGACAGTGGGAGGAGCTCACTGGGGTGGGAGGCTCGATCACTGGGCAGTGATGGTGAAGAAAGGGAAGAGGAAGTGGAGTAGTGTTCTCTCTGCATTTATATATAAATGGGGGCCCTTGATGTATGGAGTAAAGTAGTGATGATCTTCACAAAGTGGGCAGCTTTTCTTCTTCAATTTGGCATGAGTCTAAGGTTCTTCCTCGCAGTGGGGACATCCCTAGATTTGTGAGCGCCTCACCAGCTGGTGCTCTGTGGGCAATTAGATCACAGGGGCCTGAAGCAGCTGTCATAGGATCCCAGAATGTTAGGGCTGACATGATTCTAGGAGGCATCTTGCTTAATCCCTTTCTGTTACTTATTTGTCTGTCCAAAATATCAATTTGTTAGCATAATAAAAACTCAAGCCCAGTGCTCCTGACTCTGCACTATCATGTCCATTCCAGTGCATCCAATTATTTGGAGTTAGTGAGCTAAGACCCAGTTATTTCTTCATTCAACAATCTTATTTTTTTTTTAGTATGATCGAGGAGCTCACATTCTAGTGAACGAAGAGATACTTAAAAAACAGTGGTTAGTCCAATGGCAAAGATGCACAAGTATTTCAGGTACTCTGTGGGTGGAATGAGAGGTGAGTGTGAAGAATTAGACACAATCAGAGAAGCCTTCATGTAAAAGTGACAGTTGAACCCAGTCATCAGGATGATTAGTAACTAATCAGATTAAGCGATTGGGGGAGAGAAAAGGGCAAATTTTACCAAAGAAACAAATGACCAAAGGTAAGGAAGGAGTCATTGAGACAAGTATTCAATGTTGCCTGCTAAATTTTAAAGTCTAATACAGAGAGTGTTGCCATGAGTTTAGAGCGATGGACGGGAAAAGTCAGGAGGGGCCTTTGACATATGCGAACATGCATAAACCTATCGCCACAGCGAAGACAAAGAGCATATTGAGCATATTCGTCACTCTCAGAAGATTTCTCTGGCCTTCTGTAATCCATTCCCGATCCTTCTCTACTCACCTCCTGCCCTCCCCACCCATGTCCAAAGGCAATCATTGATTTGCTTTCTGTTGCTATAGATTAGTTTTCATTTTCTAAAATGTTACATAACTGGAATCATACAGAATGTACTCTTTTTTATCTATCCTCTTTCACTTATCATAATTATTTTGGGATTCACATGTGCTGTAGTGCACATCAGTAGTTCATTCCTTTTTATCACTGAGTAGTATTTCACTATACAGTTGTGCCATTGTTTATCTATTCACCTCTCAATGGACATCTGGGTTGTTTCCAGTTTGGGACGATTATGTATAAACCCGCCATGAACATTTCTTCACAAGTCCTTATGTGGACATGTGCTTTCATTCCTTTTGGGTATATACCTAGGAGTGGAATGGCTGGATCATATGATAAGTGTATGTTTTTGACTTTTTACAAAAGCAGCGAACTGTTTTTCAACATGGATATGCCATTTTTACATCCCCCAACACTGTATGAGAGCTCCAGTTATACCATATCCTTGGCCAACACTTGGTGTGATTAGTTTTTAAAAACGTATTAGCCATTCTAGGAGGTATGTAGTGGGATCTCACTGTGCTTTTAATTTTCATTTCCCTAATGACTAATGAAGTATAGAATTCTTTCATGTGCTTATTTGCCATCCATGTAGTATTGTCTTTGGTGAAGTGTCTTCTTTTATCTAGATCTTTTGCCCATTTCTAAATTGGGTTATTTTCTTACCACTGAGTTTTGACAGTTGTTTTTGTACGCTCGATATAAGCCTTTTATCTCATGTGTGATTTGGAAATATTTTTCCCCTTTGTGGTTTGTCTTTTTGTTTTCTTAACAGTGTCTTTTGAAGAGCAGAGTTTTTAATTTTGAAGAAGTGCAATTTATCAATTCTTTCATGGGTTCTGCTTTTGTGTTTTATCTGAGAACTCTGCCTAACCAAGATTGTAAATATTTTCTGCTATATTTTCTTCTGGAGTATTACAGTTTTAGGTTTTACATTTAGATCTATGATCCATTTTTTGTTATAATTTGATATGGTAAGAGGTATAGATCTAAGTTCATTCTTTTGCATATCGATATCCAACTGTTCCAGCATCATTTGTTGAAAAAGATATCCTTCATTCTCTAATGAATTAATTTTTCATCTTTGTTGGAAATCAGTTGTCCATATACGTCTGTACCTTCTATTCTGTTCCCTTGATATATCTGTTTGTCTTAACACTAATGCTACGTTGTCTTTATTGCAGCTTTATAAAAAGTAATGAAATCAGGTGGCGTTTGTCCTCCAACTTTGTTCTTTATCAAATTCATTTATTTTTGCTATTCTAAGTCCTTTGCATTGCCAAATGAATTTTAGAATCAATTTCTCAAGGTCTATAAAAAAGTCCGCTTGTGATCTTGATTGAAATTACAATCTATAGATAAATCTGGGAAGAATGGACATCTTAACAATATTGTCTCTCGACCAATGAACATGGTGTATCTTTCCATTTATTTACTCTTCAATTTATCTCAGCAATGTTTTTTTTTTTAAGTTTTCCATGTACAGGTCTTTCATATCTTTTATCAGATTTATCCCTAAGTATTTCATATTTAATACTATTGTAAATGATATTTTAAAAATATTTGATTTCTGATTGTTGCTATTGTATCAAAATACTATTGATTTTTGTAGATTGAATCTTATATCTGGTAAACTTGCTACCCTCACTTGTTAGTTCTAATAAAATTGGTGTAGATTTCTTCAGATTTTTTACAAAGACAATAATGCCATCTGTGAATCAAGCTAGTTTT
Source organism: Indri indri (assembly GCA_004363605.1). Taxonomy (NCBI): domain Eukaryota; kingdom Metazoa; phylum Chordata; class Mammalia; order Primates; family Indriidae; genus Indri; species Indri indri. Next base: position 5,263 of record RJWJ010032820.1, read on the forward strand.
ACTTTTTTTCTTTCCAATTTTGATACAATTCCTTTCATGCTTCATTGCACTGGCTAGAAACTCTAGTACAATGCTGGAAAGCATAGTAAGAGTAGACAGACTTGTCTTCTTCCTATTATAAGGGAAATGCATTGAGTCTTTTACCATTAAGTATGATGTTGCCTTTCAGAGATGCCCTATATAAGATTGATTAAGTGTCTTTCTATTCCTAGTTTGCTGAGACTTTTTTTTATCAGAAATAGACACAGAATTTTGTCAAATGAATTTTCTGCATCTACTGAGATGATCATTTGCGTTTTTTTAGCTTGTTAATATGGTTAATTAAATAGATTTTTTAAATGTTAAAATAACCTTGCATTCCTGGGATTAACCCTATTTGGCCATGATTTCTTATCCTTCTTCTACATTGGTATATTGATTTTGCTAATATTTTGTCTATAATTTTTGCATCTATCTTCCTGAGAAACATTGGTCAATGGTTTTATTTCTTGTAATATCTTTCTCTGCTTTTAGTATCTGATAATTCTGGACTCACTGGATGAATTAGGGAGTGTAGCCTCTTTTTCTATTTTCTGGAAGATTTTGAACAGAATTGGTATTATTTCTTCCTTGCATGTTTAGTGGAAATCATCGGTAAGGCACCTGGACTAGTGGTTTCTGTATAGAAAGTTTTGTTAAACACCAAATTCAATTTCTTATTAGATATAGGACTACTCAATTTATCTATTTCTTGATTGATATTAATATTTGGTAATTTGTGCCTTTCAAGCAATTTATCCATTTCATCTAAGTTGTCAAATTATTGGCATAAGTTGTTCATCATATTCCCGTATTATACTTTCGATATCTGTAGATTTTGTAGTATTGTTACCTCTCATTCCTAATGTTGATAAGTTTTGTCCTTTATTTTTTAATTGATTATCTATGTAGAATTTTATCAATTTTATTGATATTTGAAAAGAGCACAGCTCTACTGTATAGCGAATCATGAAAGTTGAGGTTTAGCTGCCCAAGGGGACTATACTCATTTGAATGTGTCAGCTTGAACATTACCTCCTCCATGAAACATTCCTTGATCAGCCCAGCTGAAAGTCTTTGAATTTCCATAGCATTTGCTACTGTTGTTTGGGACTTGATATATTTTTTCTTTTATGGCTTGATACAGCTTTTTCAAAGGGCAACCATAAGGATTCTTGAGAATTTGGAAATGAGGACTGGTAAATGCCACATTCTAAGAGTTAAATTAATGTTTAAAATTCTAGATAAAATGAATACAATTATCTTCCCATAGATGTGTCTTAGTCTATGAGATATTTTGTCAATGTGATGCTGATGAAGGCCTGGGAAACACGCAAATTCATTCCCCATTCCTAATAAAAAGTGGTCCTTTAAGACTAAACAGTCACGGGTTCAATTTATTGAGTGTTGGTCATGTCATATGCCAGTCTCTGTGGTAAGATCATTTAATCTTTTTTTTTAATTTCAGGATATTATGGGTGTACAAACATTTTGGTTACATGTTGTGACTTTGAACAGAAACTTTTCAAAAGAAGACAGAATAATGGTCAACGAGCATAAAAAAAATGGTCAAGATCATTTAATCTTCACATCACGCTATGAGGCTTAAGTATTGCCCCATTTTACATAGATAGAAACATCAAGTTAACTGGTTTCCAATTCTTACATAGCTGTTTAGTGGCATACGTGAGAGTTGAATTCAAGTTTGACCTCAAAGCCTATGTGTTAAATCATCGTACCTTTTTTTAACCTCCCAAATATATTCAAATACATTTATAATCTCATTAATTTTATCTTAACTTGATTAAAGTAGTGATGCAGATTTAAGAATAATCCTGAGGAACAAGACAAAAAGAAAAAGAGAAAAGAGGACAAAGTAAAGGAAAAGGGTATGAGATAGATATGAGTATTTGGTGTTTTCAACAGAGAAGTTTATTGTGGAGTAGAAGTAGCTCATCAGGCTTGTCTACATCCTGGATGAACTATCCCTCTAGACCATGTGGTTCCTACATACCTTGACACTGCAGAGAAGGTACTATGGTTTGTATAAGCAACCCATGCACTGGGACAGGCATACTTTCAAAGAGGAAAAAAAAAAACAATAAATTGACATTTTGCTTTATGTATCAGTCTCATGAACAGAATTTAAATATGAGTCATTTTATAGAATCTCATTACCTCTGAGAGAAAATTCAAAATTATCTGTATCTCCAGAATTGAGGACCAGACCCTGGATATTGATGTCCTTACTGAGAAAATGATATTCTATTTGAAAAACTCAAGCTTACATTTCTATCTCTTTTCACTTCCTCATTGCATATTTGTTGGCTTGTTTTGTTTCTGCTGTGAGATTGACATCTTCTGGAGGATAGCTACTGCTTAGTCAGGGTTGCTGCTCTCACAACATCCAGAACAGAAAACACCATAAATGTTTCTGCAACAAAAGAATGAATGAGGCATAGCTATTTTCCCTTCACCCCCACTTTCATGTGGAGAGATTTGCAGACCAAATGTAATATGTATATGACTCTCAGGGCATTTAAGGAACTGGCTGATCAAGCCACTGGCTTTCTCCATGGCTGATTTACCAGTCCATCCCTGACCCTCAGGGTTGCCTTCTTAAGTAAGTGCCCAGGCACTAGGCACTAATGCTGCACATGGACCCAAAGCACTGGCCTGGTCTGTGTCCCTGTGAGTCATCCTCTTATAAGAATGGCTATATTGTTTTCTTCTACAGTGCTTAATTCAATGCTAAACATCATGGGTTGCTGAATTGGAGCAAAAGTTAATGTCTAAGATGAATCAATTGGTAGTTCGGTTCAGAAATTAAGAGAGCAAAGAATCTGGGGAAACTTTCCAGAGGAGAGCCATAACTCAAACCTAAGGTGATGCTGGAGATCCTTGAACCCTGAACATTTGTGCCCTCCGATTCTCTGGTGCCACTTTGCAGAGCCAGGTCACTTACCTCCTCTCTTCTTATTTCTACCTTTCAGGTTAAGAGCATCCCAGCATGGGCATGAGTAGCTTGAAATTGCTGAAGTATGTCCTGTTTTTCTTCAACTTGCTCTTTTGGGTAAGTTTGTTTCTTCCAAGCGTGGCTAAGCTCACCTTCCCGCAGCTGAACTCTGCTTCTCTCTCCTCTTCTGAAGAGGCTGGTGTGGAATACAATCCATACATGTCTGAGTCATGTTCAGCACAACCAGCCTAGGCACAAAGGGGTGATAATTTCCTCCCCTCTTCCTATCCTGCCATATTGTAAGTCTGCAAAATTGAAAGGTACCAGTGCAGTTGTTACCAGATGTGCCATTTCTCTCTGAGGGCTTTAGGCCACTACTGCTCACAAATAGCATCTATAGGTGAGAAACCCAAGACTCTGCATTCTGGGTATTGAGTGCCTCTTTTCTTCTTGTCTTTTTATTTTTCTGGACCCCTTGGAAGAATAGCTGATTGAAAGGGAAGTCACCTTTTTGGGGGGAAGTTTCACTGTACCAAATTCAGCAATTGAATTTCAGATATAGGATGACTTGGTACAATATCTGTGAGAAGATTTTTATGAGTTTGGCTTCTCTAGTTTTCTGCCTAACAAGATAAGTTTCCTCAAGCAGGGCATCTTCTCTATGTGGTCATGGTTTCCAAAGGGCAGGCCATGTGGCAATTGAGAAGACAAGGAATAGGGTATCTGAGGCATAGAATTAGCTTGCATATGGTGAAGGTATTTCATGGCTCCTAGGAGTGATCTTTCCTTGGTATCTGGAAATGGGTGGGAAGAGGTGTGAGTGGGACTCCACTTGAGGAAGTTGGGATTGCCCCCCTTCTAGGAGCATGGGGAAGCTGGGCAAAGAGGTTGTTCATGAGAGCCTTGAATGAACCAATGGAAAAAGGTGATTCTGATCTCAAGGAAGTAAGAACATAAGGAGATACTCAAGAACCACATTTTGTCTCTCAATGTTGTGGAATTCTTCCTTTCAGTTCTGTGGCTGCTGCATTTTGGGCTTTGGGATCTACCTCCTGATCCACAACAACTTTGGAGTGCTTTTCCGCAACCTTCCCTCCCTCACTCTGGGCAATGTGCTCATCATTGTGGGCTCCATTATCATGGTGGTTGCCTTCCTGGGCTGCATGGGCTCTATTAAGGAAAACAAGTGCCTGCTTATGTCGGTGAGTCCTTATAGAAGATGTGGTCCCCAAAGTGGGGGGAGATGATGCCTTAAGTCCCAGGCAAGATGTTTCTTGGTAGATCACCTATAGGCACAGGGAAATCATATGAACATGGGATTGGTACCTCAGATCAGTCAAGTCTGTCCAGACAAATGGTATTTTATTTCTAATTGAGCTCCCAGGGACAGGTGGGAGAGGACATTGCTTTCCTCCTTGGTATCCAGTTTACACTGTTCATAATGATCTCTGTCATTATAATCCCTCTTCATAGCATTTTATTTTTTCTTTATGTTTGGTTGAAATCAAGTGTCATCTGTCTGCCTAAATGCTCCCCATGTTAGTAAGCACTTTTAGGATCGGAGTCACCAGCTGATGGAAAAATAATCTCTAGACTCTTCTGAGCAAAATGGCCTTCCTAAAAAGTCAGAGGATGCTTCCTTAACTCATATCTGTACAAAATATTCCATAGTGTGAGTTACCCAACTTATGCGAGGACCTAGGCTGCAGCCATTGAGGTATAATGTGAGAGATGCCAGAGCTTTTCAGTTGTTCCCTGTTGGTTAACCATCCTGAGGAGTACCTTAAGGCTTAAGTTTTGCCTGTAAGCACTGTGAAAAAGGAGCTCTACATTTCTCTAATGTGCCCAGAACAGAGCTTGGTGTAACTGTGCCACTCTATCCATAGGTATGGGTTTCTAATCACCTTTGTTCCTCCTTAAGTCATCCAGTTAATCTTCTTTCCCTCATGGGTCAACTCTTAAACTGGAGCCAAGGGAAAGAATAATAATAATAACAATAATAATAATAATAATAAAAACAGTCCCTGTTCTCAGACAGTTCTCAGACTAATGGCAAAAGATGGAAGATAACAGACATAGAGTGAGTGTTTTAAGTAGTCAACCAACCTTACAGTTGGGGTAAAAAAGGTAAAAGAGAAAGAATAAGTGAAAATATGTTTTCTGTTTTGTGTAATTAGCATAAAGGGAGTAAGCATCTAGAGTTGGAAACAAATACAAGTCAGAGCCATGATTAGACCCCTCTTCCCCATCTGTGCAGGGCTCCTCTCTGCCTTCCCCACAACTGGTCCTCCACCTCAAGATAGCCCTGATCTGTAGAAAGGACCAGGTTCCAAACTCTAAAGACACATGGTTTAGTTTACTGGCCTTTTGCTCAACTGTTTCAGTAGGCTCATGCCAAAATTGCCTAGTTTATTCAACAGATAATGTTGTACACATATTGTGTGCATGGTGCTCTGATAGTCACAATGGGTAGGAGAGAACAAAGTTAGAAGACAGTGACCTGCCCTCTAGAGTCTAGTTGCAGAAAAAGAACACATATTCCTCAAAACAAGAGAAGGCTTAGCAAGGAATGAGGAGGCAGAAACAGGAATGTTCGTACCTGTGCAGACACCCACCTGGATGCTTCTAGGGCAGAGTGAGAGTGGGGCAAGAACGGGGATCAGTGCTGTAAGCTTGTCTCTGCTTCGCCCCAGTTCTTCGTCCTGCTGCTGATTATTCTCCTTGCTGAGGTGACCTTGGCCATCTTGCTCTTTGTGTATGAACAGAAGGTAAGTCGTAAAGAACATAACTCATTGTTTTTTTGCTGAACGTGGAGAGAATGCAGTGAAAAAGTTGGCACAAAATGAGTCCTATAATAGAGAAAAAATGAAGTGGAAGGATGGAGGAAGGAGAGATAAATTGTAATTGAGGAGAGAAAAAAATTCATGAAGAAGATTATATTTGAGTGGTGCCTTGAAGGATGACTGGAAAACAGTGAAACAAGTTTATCTTCCTCCTACATACTTGCCTCTGTGTTTGGCAGTAGAGAATGTATGTCTCAGTGCCAAGGATAGCCCTTGCTTGAATTGCCCTTTTTCTTCCTTTGTAAAGCCAGAGCTGTGGAAGGACAAGAGCCTACTGTATAATTCTTCCTCCAAGGCCTCTCACCCTCAGCACTTCTGCCCTTAGATAAACACCCTCCCTGCCCCCTTAGTTCTGGAAGGGAGCAACAAGTGTAATCACTAGCCTGTACTAGAAATTCTTTATTCCTTTGAACTTACATGCTTTTTATAATGTCTCCTCTGCTGAACTGTGCCCTGCCCAGCTGAACGAGTATGTGGCTGAGGGCCTGATGGACAGCATCCAACATTACCACTCAGACAACAGCACTAAGGCAGCGTGGGACTCCATCCAGTTATTTGTGAGTACACATGGAATCCTTTTCAGATCAGCCCAGATTTCATTTTCTAGCTTCAGTCCCTGGGGGCTAGTTCCTTTCCCGGAAGATTTAGAATCTAAGGTCCACAGCCTTGAGGTCCAGAATAAAGCCTTGGCTATCACAAACAGGGGGGCCCAGCAATCAGTCTGATTGGTACAGTCTAGTTCTCTCTTTCACCCTTTACCAACTCAAATAGGTCCATTGTTCAAGCCCTACTAGGATGTGAAGAAGACCTAAACTCCACATTGTATTAGTTTATATATTTTCCAAAATTTTACTGAAAACAGCAATTATATAACACAAGAAATTTAGGCCAGGTGCGGTGGCTCACACCTAGCACTCTGGGAGGCCAAAGAGGGAGGATTGCTTGAGCTCAGGAGTTCAAGACCAGCCTGAGCAAAAGTGAGACCCCATCACTACTAAAAATAGTAAAAAATTAGCTGGGTCTGGTGGTGCACATCTGTAGTCCCAGCTGACAGGGAAGCTGAAGCAAGAGGATCACTTGAGCCCAAGCATTTGAGGTTACTGTGAGCTAGGCTGATGCCACGGCACTCTACTCAGGGTGACAGAGTGAGAGTCTGTCTCGAAAAAAAATAAAAATCACTATTGAATTCCTGAGTTGCCCAAATTGGAATTGTTATCTAGCCCCCCAACACCCTATTTTTCATGCCCTTATCCACCCACAAACAAATATATTATCTCTGCACTCCTGCCTTGATGTGTTGGGGGAAAAAGAAGGGTCAGGGAGCCTTGAACCAGCATACTCTGTGTCTCCAACAATACCACTATGACAACTCACTGGCTTAGTGTGGAGTAGAAGAAATGGCACAGGAGTTACATCCTGGAGACCAGAATTAGGTGGCTGTGGGAAAGTCACTTAACCTCTCTAGATCCCCACCTCTTTACTTTTTTTTTATTATATAATTTTCAGACATATACCAAAGTGAAGAGAAAAAGAGAAAAATTAACCTCTGGGTACACAAAACCCAGCTTCAATAGTTAACCTTTTGCCAGCATCATCTCATCTAATACCCTATGTTTTTTTTTTTTTTTTGCTATAATATTTTAAAGCAAATATGAGACATTTTATCCTTTTACCCATTAAATAGAAAAATAAGAATTTCTTTTTAATACACCTAAAATTTTATAATTCCTCAATATCACTAATAAAGTCTATAATTTAATTTCTCTATTTTTCTCAAAAAATTTTTAGTTGATTTGTTAAAATCAAGATATAAATAAGGTCTGTATGTTATATTTGAAAGACATGTCTCTCTAACTCTCTTTTAATATATAGTAGGACCCCTCTTTGACATGCAATTTGTTTGTGGAAGGAAATTAGGTCCTATAGAATTCCCCACTTTGTAGATCTGGCTAATTGCTTCCTCAAAGTATTTTGGTGCCGGGGAGTCATTGTCTCCCATATGCTCCATGAATCTAGAAACTTGATGTAGTTTCTGTTTTGTGATAAGCCTACCATAGCTGGTAATTCCTGTTGCATCATGTAAGCAGGCACATAATGTCTGATGGTCCTGCTTTCTGTGATCTTAAGACTGGTTGGTGGGTCTAGGTGTGATCATCATGATCCCTCCATTGTAAAGTCCCCTAGGTGCCTTATTTTTGATCTATAAAACGTGAATAAATTAACTGTGCCCTCTCTACTTCACAGGGGTCTTATATGAGTGAAATGGTATAGCCATTTGAAAGCACTTTGTTCTAAGGAGTCCGTAGTAGTCAGGCCAATTCTGGACTTTCCGCTATAGAGTCAGATCTGAAGGGCCCACCTTTTCCTCCAATGTCCACATCTTTTTTTCTGTTGACTTTCTAACCATCATGGTTTGGCTTTTAGCTACAATGCTGCGGTGTAAACGGCACGAGTGATTGGAGCAGAAGCCCGCCAGCATCTTGCCCCTCGGATCCACTAGTGAAGGTAATTTTGTTGTCAACTTTTCTGTTATTAGCCTCTTTGTTTAAATTTTTAATTGCCTTGGAAACTGCAGTCGTAGAGGACCTAGACCTCCTATGTAGAAATTGGGAAACTTGAATAAAAGAGAGAGCAGGGTGACAACACAAGATTAACTAAACAAACAAACAAAAAACTTGGAACAAGTTCATTTAGTCTAGGGACACTGTGATTAGTCTTGCTACACTAAATGATTACATTAGAGAAGGACAGTTTGTGTGAAAATGGCAGATGGTTGTGTTCAGATATTTCTTGAGCAAGAAGTAGGTCTCCTTGTATTTGAAAGTGAAATTTATAGGGTTGAGATAGAAAGCTTCTCCCTGCACCTGTTTCTCTGTTCTCCCTCCTTGGAGATGGCAAGATCCAGCCCCTTAGTGAAATGAGTCGTAAGGGAAGGAGTAAGGAGTTGGAGGAGAAAGAATTGGTGGAACTGCTGAAACAACCTGCCCACTTAATTTGGACCTGAACAATAGACTCCAAGAAGAAGCCAAAATCATCTTCCACCTAGAACTGGACCAAATCTCTAAGGTTCTGTCACCCCATCTTACCCACTTCTGACGTTGTTTGAAAATCTCCAGAATTGTTCAGGTCTTTGGAAAGACTAGGACACCCACCGACCAACAACTGCCCTGGAGCTTGGTAGGGCTATGATAGATTTACTGATTGTTGAAGGAAAAACTGAAAGTCATACCATTTTAGGATTGCTTAGCCTGTATTCTCATTTGTGAATCTTAGGTCAGCACTGAGTGTTCAAAGAACATAGGACATCTGTTGTGTCCTGCCTATTGGGAGTTAGTTTAATTCAGTGAGTAAGGATCTAGGACTTCTAAATAGATGCCACTGTAATGAAAACAACACCAGAAAAGTCTTTAGTTTAATGTTCTCTACTTTATGCCTGTGTCCTCATCCATGCAAAGAAAATAAAAATACAATACCTGACCTAAGTATCTTTGTGTTATATATGGAAAAATACAAACTACTGTATCTTCCAAATAATACTCTGATAAAGTTGAATTATAGAGTGGGATCATTTGCACTTGTAATTTTTTCCAGGGTTGCTATGCGAAAGCAAGACAGTGGTTCCACTCCAATTTCCTGTATATCGGAATCATCACCATCTGTGTATGTGTGATCCAGGTAAGAGCTTTACTGTAGGACTACTGTCAGAATTAAATGAGTTAAATCACGTAAGGTTTTAGAACAGTACCAAGTATATAGTATGTGGGCAATAATGTTAGCTATTTTTATTAGTATGTGAGTTCCCCAGCCAAGGAACAAATGATGTTATTACCAATTTGATTTAAGGTATACAGAAAATACGCTATAAGAACATCTATCTGGTCAATTTATTCCTCAAAGATATGAATGATTCATAGTCAAACTAAAAGTCACCGAACAGAACCCCACTGTCATCCTTTACTCAGCTGGTCCGTAAAAGACTGTGATTGATGAACCATTCCACTTGAAAAGTTGACCTTGTGTGCTAAGGAGTTGACGAAAATCATAATCAATTTCCTTTTTGTTTCGGTGCTTAGTTTGACAAATGAAGGGTGAATTGGGGGTAGTTTTGTGTCCTTTTTTATTTTGTGATATTTCTAACATTTTTTTATCCAAGTGTTTGGTATACCACAGATTAGCTAAGACTCAATCAAGAAGCTCAGAGAAAAATGATTTTTCTCTGCTTGGAAACCAAGGAATCATAGAACATGGGCAGAGATGACTCACCACACAGTGTTCAGTGAGCAGAAGTTGACTATACTAGCAGCAGAGCTTCTGTGACTTCTTAAGAAGACAAAAGATGTTCCCATACTAATACCCTACTATCTTGCCATCATTGCCCCCATTTCTCTCTGCACTGCTATTAAACTATAGGAGAGAACGCCGGAGAGGAAGTTGGAAGTAACGGTGGGAAGGGTGATTTCAGTGTGATGGATATGTTCTTTTTCTTGGGAGCCAATCCCAGGAGTCATGGGAAAATAAAATGACTTCTCTTACAAAGACTTCAAATTTCCCAACTTTTTCTACAGGTATTGGGGATGTCCTTTGCACTGACCCTGAACTGCCAGATTGATAAAACCAGCCAGGCCCTAGGGCTGTGACCTGCAACTGCTCTGTGCTGGAGAGACTTGTTTCATCTCTGGAAATCCAAAGCCATTTCTAGCATGAAGTCCTAAATGATCACCTGCTGGACTGGCATCTTTGCCCTCCTCCCATCTCTTCCCTGTCTAGGTCCCTGTCTTACACAACCAGAGAAGAGGGTGTTCGCCAGGTACTTCCCATCTTATGCAGCAAGACAACATTCTACCCATTGATGGCAGCAGCCGTGTCTCTCAAGGTGGTGAAATTAATACCTGAGTGTTTTTTGGACATGAGAGGCCAAGAGAACCTGTGACACTAATGGCTGAAGATCAAAGGGTGGGGCCAAGATATTAATTTTTGGATTTTCCCATTGTCAAGTTAGTCTCCAGCCTTTAAATCATGCCCAGTCTGTCCTCCGAAGTCAAGCAAGAGACAAACTAAAGGGAGTTCTGGGTCAAGACTCACTAAATCATTGTCACGACCCTCTGTTTCTTTTTGACTAGGGGCCATAGCTATAGGAATGACAGTATACTTTCTCCAAAGGGCAAAGTTTCATTTCAATTTTCTTATTAAAAGGTCTTATTGATTTAAGTCTTTCTAGAAAAAAACTATCCAGCAATTCATATCCTGACTTCAACCAGTCTCTTAGCTAATAATCACATTAAGAAGAGGTCTAGTGTTATATCTCTATCAGATAAGGTTTTGCTAATGTATAATTTTAACTCTTCAATAAATAAAATAGCTTATGATCTCAATCACAACATTCTCATTCCTATATTCCAAACAGTCCTCCCGTGGCTCAGCCTGATTGCTGTGCCAACAAACCAAGTGGTTTATCTATTGCCGCATAAAAAATTACTCCAAAATTTGGTGGCTGAGAACAACAAACATTTATTATCTCATAGTTTTTGTGAGTCAGGAATCTGAGAGCATGTTGGCTCGGTGATTCTGGTTCGCTGTCTCTCACATAACTGCAATCAAGACGTCAGTCCAGGCTGCAATCATCTCAAGGCTCAACTGGAAGAGGATCTACTTTCGAGCTCTCTTACCTAACTGTTGGCCTCAGATCTTTGCCACATGTGCCCTTCCACAGGGTTGCCTTATGACATGGCAGCTAGTTTCCTGCATAGGACACTTATACAGGGCCAAATGTAGAGAAGACAGAAGGAATAAAGAAGAATTGGTTTCTATTCTTGAAGTTTTGTGTAGGATCTCCCAAATCCCTTTAAGGAAAATTGGTCATTTCAGTGGTTGTCTGTAGGGAAACCTATATCTTCTGCACTTCAAGTCTACATGATAGCCAGATTATGGATTCAACTTTTCAAGGATGTTGCTCTTCTCTGCTAAATTGCCAACTTTCAGACAGATTTTCATGTAATGTTTGGTGAAAGTGAGTGGTATTTCTAGTTCACTCTTACACTAAGAGTAGAGCCCTTTGGGGTCTCTGACCGAAAAAGATCTCTTCTTATATTCCCCACATTAAGCAGACCCCGGAATGTGTTACAAAGTAGACCAGCCAGATACCAAGATAATTACTGGGCCTGGGAAAAGTGCCCAGCACTTTCTTGGATAACTCAGCACTTTCTTGCTTTGAAGCAGCCAGCACAGGCCAGCCCTGACCGCTTTAGAACTGCTTTAGATGTCCTATAGTGCCCCTTAGCTAATTGTAATACTAAAATCCTCACCTAGTGGAAAATTGTAATATCATTAATATAACACAGGTTGCATGACAGCATATTATGATGGTACTGTGCCTGTGTGATTTGTTTCACTGCAAACAAGCAAAAATACAATGTTAAAATCTCTACATTACTCTGAGTTCTCTCTGGGAAGATATTTAAGGCAACACCATATGGTGGGCAGATGAGGATTTTGCATGCAAGAACACTCCTGTGGAAGAAATTCCTGTGACACCCAGGAGCAAGCACCTTTGTAAGTAACCTCTAATAAACTCATCTAACTTGTCAAACTAGCGTTGTCTGAGTCATTCTTTGGTCTCTTGGCTCCCTGGGCATGGTGATGTATATCTGTAGTCCTAGCTACTCAGAAGGCCAAGGCAGGAGGATCACTGGAGCCCAGGAATTTGAGGCTGCAGTGAGCTATGATCACACCACTGCACTCTAGGCTGGGTGACAGGGTGAGACCCTGTCTCAAAACAAACAAATCTGATAAAATGTATTTCTAAAACCCATATAACAAGTATCAAGCCAAATAGTGATTCACCGATGGCTTTCCCTGTAAGATCAGGAGTAAGATTTCCATTTATTCCATTTACTAGAAGTGCAATAAATTAAATAAATAAATAAATAAACCAGGCAGGAAGAATGGAAAAGATTTTTTAAAAAAATTCTCATTATTTACCAATGTCATTATTGTGGAAACAGAAAATCTGAAAGCATTTATAGATAAACTGTAAGAATTAATAAGAAAGTTTGGCAATGTTGTTGGATATAACATCAATATACTAAAATTAACTGTATTCCTACCTACCAGAAACAGAAGATTAAAAAGAGATAGCATTTCTAATTGCATCAAAAATAAATCAAATACTTAGAAATATAAACCTGACAAAGATGTATAAGACATTTACACAAAAAATACTCAAA
>RJWJ010032821.1:0-18279 GCA_004363605.1 Indri indri
TGGTCTCGAATTCCTGACCTCAAGTGATCCTCCTGCCTTGGCCTCCCAGAGTGCTAGGATTATAGGCATGAGCCACCATGCCCAGCCTTATACAGAAAGTTGAATGATAGCACATAGTAAATGCTATGTACATGTTAGCTATTGCTATGTGTTTGTCCATGTGGGTTTGTTTCATGATTGCCTTCCTCCTTTTCCTCCCTCCCTGAGCATCTTCTTTTCTGGAATGGACAGAATGATCCACCATAAAGGTCACATGCATTTGGGCCTTCCCCGCCTGCCAGGGACCACCTGGCCACAACCCACTTGCTTTTGCATTGAGCCCATCTTTCACCTTTGGGGTTTAGTACATCTGCTCAGAGGAGTTCTGGGGAGATGCTACGTCACCAAATTAGGAGGCACTGTGGGCTGCTTTTAGTTTAGGGTGATTACTCACCTCAATATCTCAGTATCTGCTCCTTGTGTGCTTTGGGAAAGGGTGGGAGAGGAGGGTGAGTAAGAGGTGCTTAGCACCCAGGCAGGTGATTACAGCTTTGCTGTTGGGATTTGGGCTTTTGCTCTTGAAACCACTCATGCTGAACATCTGTGTGGCTGTGTGTCCCCTCCTTTCAGGGTGAACTAACTCTATCATTAACCGTGCAGCCTAGAACATCTGGCAGAATTGAGATGTGGAGAGATCAAAGTGAAGAAGAAAATAGTGGAAATATCTTCCTCTTGGTGACTGAAATTCTGAAGTAGGTGACCAAAGCCATTTGGAGAGACAGGGCTGAGATATGACCTACTCGGAGGAGGTGTGCAAAGGTCCAGACTGACATTTCTAACAGGGTAGGATGCAGAACACTGTCCCTGAGGACACCCTGTGAAGAGAGATATCCGGGGTCTCCCCCATCTCTCTTACACCCCCCACAGCACACCTTCCCCATAGACACAGACACACACCATACAGACACACACAGAACACACACACACCACAAACCATACACTATACCACACCTTCCCCATAGACACAGACACACACAGACCATACACAGACACACCACACACCACACCACACCTTCCCCACAGACACAGATACATACCACACAGACACACATACCACCACATATACACACCACACCTCCTCCATAGACATAGACACACACTATCCTAACACACATCATGCACACATCACGCGCCGTACACAACACCACGCCTTACCCAAAGACACAGACATACACCATGCACACAGACCACACACCCCCATCATCCACCACACCACACACACACCCCCCCCACACATACCCCATGCACACTCACACCCCACACACACGTTATCACGTGTTAACTTGCCAGTCTCCATGGCACAGTAAACATTTATCCCGCTTTGTAACTCCAGAGTCTGGCACAAAGTAGACAGAGTTGAATGAAAGACTAAAGGAATCCATCTTTGAACTATTTCTAGGTTTTCGTGGAATAAAGAGTAGACATTTAATTTTTCATCTAATGAAAATCTCTTCGTACCTGTACGATGCCAGGCGCGGAGAGGGCCGCTCGGGAGGGCAGACGCGTCGGTGAGGAAATGGCCACGACGCGCTGTGAGAGGACTGAGCGAAGTGCGAGGACAAGGAGGAGGCACTTCTGCCCTGGGCGACGCAGAGGAGGTGTCATCGAGGGGCCTCTGAGGTGGACGTCCCAGAAGGAGGGAGAGATGACGATTTCCCCGGGGTGGCAGGGCAGAGGGCGTGAGGGGCGCAGGCGCAGCGCGGTGCACGCCGCACGCACGTGTGCCGCGGGCGGAGGACCCTGCGCCTCAGCCTCAGCGCCCCCGCGCGTCCCGCCTTCGCACGCTCTGTGAGCGGCTGCGCGCAGGACCCGAGCAAACCCGACCGTGGCCTGGTTCAGCTCCTACTACCGGTGAGAACCTGCGCAGTTAACTTCGCCCCCATTTCCCCTTCCGTACGAAGCTGTATTAATTGAGGCACCGGGTGTGAAGGTGCCCAGCACAGTGTCGGACACTTAGTATTAACGTTGAGTTAAATAAGTCCCTTTCTCCTATTCCCCATGCCCCTTTTCCTCCATATCTGTAAAATGAGGTAAAACTAATGCCTCCCTCCTAGGATTGTTTTTAAGATCAAGTGGATTAACACCTGCAAAGCTCTTCAATCACACCTAGCGTATAGTAAGTGCTCACTTAGTGCTAGCTGCTGCTGCTGCTGTTACTAGGTCACCCTACTGGTTTCTGCTGCCTCTGTCTTCATATTTTCCAATCCAAACCTTCTCAGTTCAGAAAGGGAATTTTACATCTTCAGAGAGCAGAAGCAAATGTGCCTTTCTTTCTATTTCCTGAAGGGTTTCCTCAGGACCAGCTACATAATTTGCCCGGCCCCTTTCAGTGCACACTGAAAATGCAGGGCCCCTTTTTGAAAATTAGTAGTTTCAAAATGGGGACCGAACAGCATTAAACCAGGTGCAGTCCCTTCTGAGGGTGGAGCCCTGGGCCATTGCACATGTTGCACCCCCATGAAGCTCCTCCAGAGCTTTGACTTCCCAGCATCTGAATGGACAAGAATCGGAGCAGTGCTGGGCATGCCCCACCACTTCCCTTTGGAGTCAGGTCAGATCACACTGGTTTGCAAAATGAGAAAGACATCGGCGTTTGAGGCAGAGGTGGAGAAAGTGATACTGCATTTAGTTGTGTTTTGTCCTCTCGAAACCACTGGACATCTTTCGTTGCCATTGTCGATAATGGTAACCATAACAACACATAGGAGCAGAGAGTTTACTTTGGGTCTCTCGTCTTATTTAAACATATTCTGTTTCCAGACACTTTATAGACCATAAAGACAATTAACATTTAGTGGTAAGCATAGATACCTCATTAGTTGTTTCTCTTCATTCCAGAGTGGTCAGCCCCCAAGTCCCAGGGCCAGGAGAGGGAGCTGAGCAGTCGGCCTCTGCCCTGTCAGTAAGTGTCCCTGGGCACCAAATGAGGGGCTGGTCATTGCTTGGCTCGGTGTGGGGTTCTGAGTCAGAGAAGACATCGTCCTTGTTCTCCCCGGAATTTTCAATCAATTATGGGGACCCTACTTGATTTAAAACAATTAAATTCAAACTAGGTCTATCTGTAATTATAGGAGAATTTGGAGGAGAGATGGATGTGCGTGGGCTGGCACGCTGGAGAAGACTTCCTGGAGAGGGTGGGGTTTGAATTGACCTTGAAGGATGGAGAGGAGTTGGATGGGTGCTGGGGAGGAAGGAAGGCATTCCAGGTGGAGGGGACTGCGTGAGAAAAGGCTCTTCATGAGAATGATACAGGTATGTTGGGGACAGTGAGGAAATTGAGCTCAATGGAGTAGAAGGAACACAATGATTTGGGTAAAAAATAAGACATTTAATAATAACCTCTTACATTTATACAGTTTACAATTAAATAGTGTAAAAAGAATAGCCATTCACAGAAAGGCAGTAAAACACAGCAGTTAAGAGTGCAAATTTTGGAGCTGGATTTTATGCATGCATACATTCATTCATTCATTTATTCAGTAAATGTTAATTGAGCACTTCCTATGAGGTTGACACTGTTGTAGGCATTGGAGACATAGAGACCACAAAGCAGACAAAAATTCCTGCCTTCATGGATTTACATTCTAGTGAGAGAGTCAGTAAACAAAATAAATAAATAATATACATATATACACATACAATATACACGTGCATACAGCTAAAGGGGACCAGAGTCAGACAATAAAGTGGTAAAAACAGATTTCATTCAGAAATTATTGCAATAGGGGAAAAGAGACCTCAATATTGAACTGGGCTCAATTCTGAACATACTGTGGGAAAATGGGGATGTTTTTTATAATCAAAGAGCAGGATTGGGGAAAGGGAGGGTGGTTGGTGAATGAAAAATTACTAAGAGGAGACATCAAGGGTAGAGAGATTCTTGCTAAACTGACTTAGCACGATTCTTGCTGAAGTCAGGCCAGGGCTCATACGTCAAAGAGGGGATGGGGAATTTGATCCGTTATCAAGGGTGATCAGATATCAAGGGTGGAGATTCTCTCTCAACCGATCTAGCAGGATTCGATGCAGGTGCAGGAAGGACAGGAGCCAAGGTCAAGGCCTGGTTGAGAAAAGGGCTCAGAGATGCCTGAGTAAAGTTTGCTCAAGGAGAGACTGTTAATACACACACACACACACACGTTAGATGATGAGATGTGCTATGGAGAAGAGTAAAGCAGGAAAGGGAGATAAGATGTGCTGAATCTAAATCCCCATTTTGCTACTTACTGACTGTATGATCCTGAGCAAATTACTTAACTTCCCTGTGTCTCAATTTCCTCATCTATGAAATGGGGATAAGAGTCTCACTCATAGAGTGGTGAAGTTTACAACACAGTTCCCTGCACCCAGTAATGCTCAATGACTGTTGGCTGTGCTTATGTGCCCGATTCTCTCCCTGGCTCTGGGAGTGCAGGGTCATCCATGCAGGCTCAAGCCAGTCTCTGCCCTACATTCCACCCTTCACCTCCACCCCCGCACTGCAGTCTAGTCTCTTTATAGAGCTCAGCATTTCCTGATCTGATCCTCACCCAACCCCTTGAAGGAGGAGTGGTCTCTATTATCAGCTCCTGTTGCTAATGAAGACAGTGCTGATAGGGGCTGCGATTGGAATCCAGTTATATTGTATAGTTATATTGTGCTGCTATTCAGCATATTTAGAATTGTTTCTTTCCAATTCCGGCTCCCTCTGGTGTTTAAAGTCAGCATTAAGTTTCAAAGGACAAACATGCCTTTCGGATTGTAGAAGGAAAGATGCTGTTGTGTTCAGAGGGCATGGCAAACCCTTGCTGTGGTTTGGGGATGTTTGTCAGGCTGTGGACCTATAATGGACGGACTTTGACAGTGGACAGATGCTGCTTGGGAAGGGAAGGAGGAAAAAAGAAAGCAAAACAGAAGAGAAGATGAGATGAAACAGGAGCTGTGCCATGCACTTTCTCTTAGGGACACAGTGCAGCTCTTTGGTCAAAAGCATAAAGTCAGCATACGCCTGCTGGGGCCACTGTCTGTTCCATATAAGTGTCTTTATGCAAATCACAAAACTTTAAAATTGCAAATTAGACATAAAATACAGCCTCGTGAGCACTGAAGCCCCATATAGAGCTGGATACTTCTGACATCTTGGGCCTAAAGATGTGTAGCCTCCCCGCTGAGCAGAACCCAAAGCCCAGACAAATGCCAACCTTCTGTCAACCTTGTAGCATGGGGTGTTGGGGGAACCAGTGACGGGTTGGTTGCAGGCTCTAGTGAGCTATGTATTCTGACAATGAAGGCATGTAATCACTAGATGGCACTACAGATAAAGAAATGCTGGTATCAGAACTTGAAAGTGCTGTCCACGGAGGAAGAGGGAACAGGTGGCTGTTAGAGTGATTTTGAAGGATCTGCTGATTTCAAGCACCCAGTATGGTCAGCCTAATTCTACCTGAACACCCCCTTTCTAGCTCTTCCCCAATACTTTAGTTCCGTCAAGTCCATCAGGTTGGTTTTCCTCTTAAAATGTTTCCATTTTGAAGCAAGTCTCCAGAGCAGACAACAGAAAGTAGATAAAACATACTTTTAAAAGATGGCTCAAATTTAAATTCAAATGGATTTTATTTTACATTTTCTTTGAATGACACACTGTTGAGCCACAGCGCAGACACCTACGGTTTTTATACACAAACGATATGCTCAGAATGATATGTGGTGTGTGTAGATCTTGGCAGAAGGTAAGTGGCATTCATTGAACAAGTCCCCTCTAGGACTCTCCATCCTGTGAGCATCTGCCACACTTGCCCTTTTCAAATCCGGGGCTGAATTTCCCTCTCTCGGGTATGGAAATGAGCCTGGAATACACTTATTCATAGTTCATTTGTAAAGTAAACGAGTTTTATATATGGAAAGCAGATGCAATTGATTCAATATGAATCTGAAAAATCAGGGCTAGAATAGTGGAAGTAGGCAATTAGTTAACCATGGCATATTAAATAAGGTAAACTAACAAGTCATCGCCTAGTTCACAGGGCAAGGAGGCTGATGTTTCCCTTCAAAGGGATTCTCAGCAAACTGTTCATGGTACTTCAGTTGTAGCAAGAGGAGCTGGGAGACATTTCTACAATTTTCGTGATGATTTATGAATATAATCCTAGAATGTGCCCATCCAAATGAGATTCTAGATCAGGGGTGGGGAACCTTTTCATGTTAGAAAGCTGCATTAATTTAGCTGTAATCAAATAAGGCTGCATTCAAGGAACTTCAATTAGATATACTTAAAAATGTACATTATTTTGTAAAAATCTAACTACTATGTACATAATAATTTCAAAAAATGAAGACTATTTGTTAATTTTAAAGTTAACTAACCCATTAGTGACTTTGTTGTGCCTGCTTTTTGTTGGAAAGCATTTGAATATTTGGTTGCAGCTTGGAGGTCTGCAGTTTCAGTTGATCCTCTAGATGGGGATCAGTCATTTGTAACCTTAAGGGTGTCTTGATTTGGGTTAGGTAGGAGAATGTAGATTCACAGCAATAAGTGCATGAAAAGCAAGAAAGCATTTTTTGGCCGTGTTGCTGAAGGTGTGGGTATTCTACTGCATTTTTCCATATTTCAGTTGGATCTTTCTTACCATCACACAATGACTTTAAAATGTCATCTACTGAGAGCTCAATCAACTCCATCTGTGGTTCTTTAGGTGTCTTGGTGATATCAACCAGGTGAGGCTGAAATGCTAATTTGAGTGATGTCATGATCTCAAAGTCAGTGAACCTTTCATTGTATTCTCCAATTAATGGGTCTATAATAGCTGTGTATTCTTCAAATGATTCACATATATCATCCTGCTCATGAATTACCTTTGTTAACTGGGGAAAATGTTCATCCGTAATTTCCTTTTGAAGAAGATGTGTTTTGAAAAAAGATAGAAAACACTTCTCCAGAAAGTGCAAAAGTTAGCTTTAGCCCACACATTTGCAAGTGAATGTAATTTTGGATCTCCTCTCTGGGACCACAGAGGCAGAACCAGCGCCAGACCCGCTTCCTCTCCCGCTCCCCAGTACCTTACCTCCTCGCCATCTATGACTGCGAAGGGGCAAGCACATTTGCCCAGTGGACGACTTTCTGCCATGCTGGCCTGAGGTCCTTAGGAGCAGGGACCAGACTCATCCAGCTCCGCGCGCCCTGCCGAAGCCCGGGCTTGGGGCGCCGCGGGGCTCAACAGGGATGAACTGAACTGAATAGCATTTGGCCCCGTCCGCGAACCTTCTGTGGTATCCTACAGAACTCCCAGGAGGCCCCCAGTCGGCCGTGGAGCTACCTCTGTAGAGGGACTTTCCAAGTCCCTGGCGTTGGGGAGTGAGTTTCAAGGAGTCCCCCTTGAGGAGCCGGTTCTTTGATGGCCTGACCCCCCCTGGTGGTTCTGTTAGACCACCTTCTTCGAGGAACCAGTGCTTTGCTTGTGTAGAAGACGATTTAGAATACTTGCTTGTCATAAGTTTAAGTGACAGCCTGGAGCTCTTGGTCACTAATTGCTCTTTAAACAGAGGTGGCCAGTATGGGTGAGCTGACCTGCGTATAACAGGGCCCGCTTGATGGTGCAGATGGGAGAACATGTAATAAGAGCTTCAGGCTTAAGACACAGCCTTTGCTGGCCAACTAGGGAGTCCTCCTGCCCTGGGTAAGAAAATGAAGTTAGACCTATTGTCTCTACAAGGCCATTGTTAAAGTGCACATTTGTATTTGAGTTAGGCAGAGAGGAAGAGTCTTCATGTGGGTAAAGAGCAAACTAACATTTATTGTACTATCGTGCAGTGCACCAATACCTGTTGTATGCCAGGTGTTCTTTCACATGCCTTTCTATCTTTAAGTATGGCCACCACCCGTTCTAATGTTTATGGACTAAAATTGATTTTAAACAGTCACACTTCCTCCATAAATTCATTTACAGTTATCAGACCATGGATTCTGATTTCACTTTAGTAAACAATGATTGCCGCACTTCTAGTCTGCTCCCATGAGTACAGCTGCTGGGTGACCTTTATTAGGTCTAACAGTCTGTCTTAGGGTTGGACAAAGGTAAGGATGCTTCCTTTGTATGGTGACTGTATAGTTTCCTTTTGTTATATAACAAATTATCAAAAGCATAGTGGTTTAAAACAACATTCAGTTATTATCTCATAGTTTCTGTGGGGCAGGAGGTTGGCACAGCTTAGCTGGGTCCTCTGCTGAGGGTCTGATGAGGCTGCAGTCAAAGTGTTGGCTGGACTGTGTTAACGGAAGAAATGATGAGGTTCATAATTTGGAAAGGAGAGCTTTATTTCTCATAAAGAGTTGCCACCTGTAGGTGACCATTCCAACAGGCTGGGAAGTAGAGCTTGGCTGGAAGCCAGAAACATGTGCTTCAAGGGAGGGACAATGGGAACAGGAATTTATGCTGAATGGGGTGGCCAAATATGCATATTTAACAAGCTTAGGAGAAGTCATGAATATTTATGAAAGGAGGAACATGTGCATACACAATCAAGCTTTATGCCCTTTTATGTGGTCCATGTTCAGAAAATGGTGGCCTTCTGGTGTCAGAAGGAGAAGGAGAGGACGTGGAAACCCTCTCTGTGCGTGCTCCATAGACTGGTTAAAACCACTCCATGGTTGGTGGTCTCTTATCAGGAAAGAATGTTGGTTAGTTGTAGTGTGGAAACCGCCAATAGGGAAGAGCAGATCACAAGATTGGTTTCTGCTTAACCCTTAAGGAAAAAAGCCTGATGGCCTTTAGCAAGGGAGGGGGCACATTGAGGGGTGTCTGGCTCCCCATCCGGTCATGGCTGGGACTCAGTTTTAAGGTTTCTCTGGGGTCCCCTTGACCAAGAGGGAGTCTGTTCAGTCAGCAGGGGGCTTAGGATTTTATTTTAGTTCACAACCGCATTCTTATCTGGAGAAGACTCTCCTTCCAAGTTCATCCAGATTATTGGCAGATTTCATTTCCTTGCAGATGAGTGAGGGCTCCAGCTTTTTTCTGGCTCTCAGGTGAAGACTGCCCTCAGAGCACAGAGGCCACCCACACCCACAGTTCCTTGCCATGTGGGTCTCCTCAACGTGGTGGCTTACTTCATCAAACCGGCAAGAAGAATCCCTGACTTCGGGAAGGGTTCTCACCTGATTAAGTCAGACCCACCCACAACAATCTCCCTTTTGATGAACTCAGAATCAACTGATTTGGGACCTTAATTACATCTGTAAAATACCTTCACCTTTGCCATATTCTTCTGCTGGCTAGAAGACAGTTATAGGCTTCGTCCACACTTAAGCAAGGGGAGGGGATTATATAGGGTTTGACCACCAGGGTACACAATCCGTGGAGGCTGTCTTAGAATTCTGCCTGGCACAGTAAGATTGTTTTTGGTTCTTATTCCAATAACACAGAAACTGCAGGGTCCATAAATACAGAAACTGGCCAATATGGTTCCACTCTTCCTTGATTGCTCAAAAAATTCAATACCATGTACTACCCGGATATTAGCTGCATGCCTCAGCAGATGGGGGTTCCTTCAATTGCCCAAGGTATTCTCAGCCTCATGGAAAATTGTGTTCCCTTGGCTGTAGACTGAGGGGTTCCCTATGCTGTGCAGCTGGGTCTCTGCTGGTCTGATCAGGCTAAATGCTAGGAGTTTTGATTCTTTTAAAAACAATTTTATTGAGGTATAATTCATAACCATAAAATTTACTCATCTTTAGTGTACAGCTCAATTTATTTTAGTGTATTTATACATTTAAACCATCACCACATTCTAGTTTTAGTATAGTTTTAGGAGGATTGCCTGAGCCCAGGAGTTTGAGGTTACAGTGAGCTATGATGATGCCACTGCACTCTCACCAGGGTGACAGAGTGAGACACTGTCTCAAAAAAAAAAAAAAAAAAGGCAAGAAAAAAGTGCCATTAAAGTTACTAAAATATAAAGCTTCTTCCTTTCTTCTGAAGTTCTTTCCCAGCCCATCATGGTGCTTTTTATTTGCTGTTTAGTGTTGCCTTCCCTTCGGGCACAGGGATACTCTGAAGATGAGAGTGGGCCCTCACAAACACGTGGGGGCCCATGACTCGCCACGCACACACGCTCCACCGCTTGGTTACCTTTCTCATCAGCCACTGGCGCAACATGCTGTGGCTTGGCTGGGGGAAGGGAAGTCAAACTGGGCATTTCCCTTCCTCATGGGCCTACTGCCCCAACCCAGGGTGGACAAGCGACTCCCAAGGGTTAATGCAACCTTCATGATGCATTGTGCTGGGTACCTAGATCTGATGCATGTCCTGTTAGATTTCACTTACAAAATACAAATTCGAAGATGAATTTATGAAGAATTTCAAGATGCTAACTATAGAGCATTAAACCCTAAGTGCAGGGTGCTTCTGACCGTGGGGCCTTGTTAAACTGTGCTGGTTGCATGTCCATGAAGCTGGCCCTGGTTTCATGGGTGACACATCTTTTTGTTTATACATTTACCGCATGATGGACATATAGGTTGTTTCTAGTTTTTGGCCATTATAAACATTTGCTTATGAGAGTCTTCATGTGGATATGTTTTTATTCTTCTTGGGATACCTAGGAATGTAATTGCTGGGCCACATGTTAAGTGTGTGTTTAACTTGTTAAGAAAATACAAACTGTTCTCCATAGTGGATGTACCATTTTGCATTTCCACTAGCAATGTGTGAGGGTTTCTTCACATCCTCTGCAACACTTGTTATCATCTGTCTTTTTAATTGTGGCCACTCTGTTTGGGGTGTGGTGTTATCTCATTGTGGTTTTGATTTGCATTTTCTTAATGACCAATAATATCAAACATCTTTTCGTGCATTTATTTGCTACCCGTATATTTTCTTTGGTGAAGTGTCTATTTAAATCTTTTGCCCACTTATTTTTATAAAATTAGGTTGTTTATCTTACTGAGTTATAAGACTTAAAAATATATGTTCTCGATACAAGTCATTTCAGTTATATTTTGCAAATATTTTCTCCCAGGTGGTGACTTATCTTTTCTTTTTCTTAATGGTATCTTTTGAAGAGCAAAAGTTTTTAATTTTAATGAACTCCAATTTATCAGTTTTTTTTCTCTTATGGTTTGTGCTTTGGTGTCATCTGATTCTTTTTATTTCTTCCCTCAGAGAAGGAATTGGGGGCCGTGGTGACAGACAGTTGCTACCCGCTTACTTGATTCGGGATGCTGGGGAGCAGGCTTCTCTTGATTCTATTATAGGAACACAGAGAGGAAATGAACATGATTTTTAGACTAACCAGGATTTTGCAACCCCTACCTCCCTTCCTCCCCACTGCAGACATATAGCCTGTGTCTGGGGAGAGGATCATGGGCACTGCTTTGGGCTGACTGATAAAAGTCATGGCCTGACAGTTCCACTCTACACATGAGAAAGAAAAACATCACCTGGTGAAATTTTAGGGATGGGGGGATCATCAGGCCCCGTGTGAGGGATTTTTCTAGAAGATCTTATCTATAACACAACAGAAGAGGGACAGTTTGAGGCTTAAGTGCTAGGGCCTTTAGTTATTGTTTGTTTCAAACTCTGAGCACCATTCAAGGTTAATGATTAGCATGAACCTCAGTTTTAGCTAAAATTGCAAGTGGGATGATAGGTGTAATACTCATAAAATAAATGATGAAAGAATGATTCAGGAAAGTTTTATATTATTGATACCTCTCCATTAGTTAAAAAAAATATTTACTGAGTACCTATTATGTGCCAGGCACTGTTCTAGGCCCCATGGATGCATTAATAGAATAAAGCAGACAAAAATCCTTGTTCTTGTGGAGTTATATGCCAGGACGGGGAGACAGACAATACATCAAAAGTAAGAGAAATTATATGGTATATTAGAAGTAATAAGTACTATGTGAAAAAATAGCAGGGGTTTGGGACCAGGGATGCTGGAGATGTTTCTCATGTATAAGGTGGTCAGGGGAGAACTCACTGACAGGGTGTTGTTTGAGGTGGGAAGTAACATCTGGAGAAAGAGCTATAAAGGGAGAAGCCTCAGTCAGTGCGGAAGCCCCACGGTGATGATATGCCCCACATATTCAAGGATTTGTGTGAAGTCCAGGTAGAATGAACAAGGTAGTGTGAGGCAGGAGATGAAATCAGAGAGGAAATGGGGCCAGATAACATACCTGGAAAACCATTGTTAAGTTCTTTAGTTCTTACATAGAATGAGCTAGAACAAATTTTGTGTGGCAATATCTAAATTTCTATGCCATTCAGGTGTATAATAGTTACATTTTCCTCAAATTATTTCCTGAACAATACAGGGAATTCAGCATGTCCTTAAACAATAGTTAGTTTTTTAAAATGGCAAACGATACTGTGTGGATAATAAAAGATAAATTGATTTAAAATATTATCACAGAGCTGCCAAACGAGGTGAAAATACTGGCCTATGCACAAAGGAATAAAATTTAAATATAAACGTGTATCTATTTTTTTTGAAATTGGTTTCAAATTAATTAATGAAAAATAGGGACTGCGAAATTACGAAGGATAATTTATTACAAAGCAGGCTGTAAATGAGCAACTACAATGTTATTAATATAATGAAGACATAGATTTAAAAAGCGACTCACCCAAATATGGGAGTTTTATACACAAAAACAATGCACACTTGAAGATGTTTTTGTGTAAACCTGAGGAATATGGAGTCACGTGGATGGTAATTTAAGGAGAAGCCCTCACCGTGTGCTCTGGGAAGAGGTTCCACACGTTTGGGAGGAGGTGAAGTTTGAACACTAACTCTCGTTATGGAGTGGGCTGGGCTCACCCTTGGTGGTTTGTGTACAAGCCCACCAATGGTGAGTAAATAAAAGAGATCTGCAACAAGCTCTAAAATCAGGTGGCAATATGACTCTCAGAAAAGGTATGGAATATGTGGCTCACAACTCAATTATTATCAGTCATTTAAATCAAAAAGTTCTTCAAGCCTTGGGGTCCTACATTGCTGAAATTGGACTTTTACATGTAAAGAAAAAAATACTGCCTCAGACAGAAAAACATTTCTGGCTTTTCTTACTGATGATTGAGGTGGATCCCAGAACTAATTCTGGTTAAATTGACCTGTTTCTGCCTTTCCTGACGTTCACCTTTGCACAGCTTTGTTAGCAACCAGTTATTGGCGCCCTCTAGTGGCGGGCTCTACCTGCAGAGTGAAAATTTGCAACACCCCGAAGTTAACGTTTAATAGGAGCCCCTGTTGTTTAAGGAGAAACGCCCGCCAACAGATCTAGTGTAGAAGCCAACATTTCCCTTTGCTGATGATGCATATTCCAGAGTTTAATCAAGTTACCTGAATGCTAAGCTTGTCTTAAAAATAAGTAGGCACAAAATAAATAAGTACTAAAACCTGGGTAGAACATTTCTGCAGGATAATAATAGCTAATACTTCTGAAGTTCTTACTATTCTAAGTACTGTATGTTTATTAACTTATTTAAGCCTCACAACTCTATGAGGTGTTATTATAGTCCCATTTTACCGAAAGGGAAACTGAAGCGCAAAGAGGCTTCGCTTGCTCAAGGTCACACAACTAAGTAAGTAGAAAAGGAGGAATTTAAACTTAGGTGGTCTCATTTCAGACTCTGCTCTTAACACTGATGACACCATATCATCACTTATGTGGCTGGGTATACAGTTGGTTTTATATAATGCCTGATTCTCTAGTGTTGACTGTCATTGTCAAACACTTTTGCTTTTTATTATAAAAGCAAAGCAAGATTATGTATACATATGTATGTACACATAAATATTTAAAACATATATGAAGTAAAATATATCATTTTAAATGTATCATTTAAAGACAAATATATAAAAAGGAAGAACTGTATATATGAAGCAAGATAAATACATGACTTTGATTTTATAAATAAAAAGTTTTTGAAGGTTATTTTTGTGGTGATGTATATATTCCAATAATAACATTTGGTGTTATTAACTCAAATTGTTCTTCAGATTGGGACTGAACATGTAAAATTCTCCCATCCAAGTACTAACCAGGTCCGACCCTGCTTAGCTTCCAAGATCAGACGAGATCGGGCATGTTCAGGGTGGTATGGCCATAGACTAAATGTGTAAAATTATGCATATCTTAATCTCTGTTAGTCTAAGCTTCTTGAGAGAAGACTTGGTGTCTGATTTATCTTTGAGTGCCAGTAGTGAGTACTCTAGCAGTACTTGTTGAATGAATGAGTGATGGAATGGATGAATAAATACGTCAGTTAGACTTTCTTCAAAGTAATTAGTGTTCATAATACTGATAGCAAATGTTCATATGGTGCTCATCATTCATTATTTTTCTCACTATTCTGTATATGCAAACTCATTTAATCTACAGCAGCCTTATGAGGTAGGTGCTATTATTACTTACCATTTTACAGTTAAGGAAACTGAGGCAAAAATTTAAATAACTTGCTCAAGCTGGTAAGTGGCAGCGCTAAGATTCAAACCAGGAAGTTTGGTTGCAGAGTTCCTGAGCTCAGCCACCATGCCACCTGCCTCATGCAAACAGCCTTGAGCTGGTCCTGGCTGTGAGCGTGTTTATAGAGCTGTAGGGGTATACACTGAGGAATTTTTCGGTGCTTAGTGCTTATGTGGAAAAAGGACTGGGCGTGGACTCCCTTCAGCTCTGGGAAACTCAGACTCAGCAAGCCCCTCCAAACTGAATTCACCATGCCCACCCCCAAGTCCCCAAACTTGCTCCGGTTCTTTTCTGTCTCAGTGAGTGGCAGCAACAGCCTGTTGTCTGGGCTCTTTTTCTCCAGGGTTGCCCCTGTTCTGTCCATGTTCCACACAGCACTCCAGTGTGATTTAAAAAAAAAAGACTTCATTTTCTAGAGGATTTTTAGGTTGACAGCAAAATTGAGCAAAAAGTACAGAGCCCCTATATGTCCCCTCCCCCTCCCCCATACATGCACGGCCTCCCCCACTGTCAACGTCCCCTGCCAGAGTGGTCCCTGTCACAATTGCTGAACCTGCATTGACATGTTATTACCACCTAAAGTCCATAGTTTACCTTTGAGATCACTCTTGGTGTTCTACATTCTGTGGGCTTTGAAAAATAGTATAATGACATGTATCCATAACTATGGTATCATAAAAAATAATTTCACATTTCTAAAAATCTTCTGTGCTCTACCTATTCATCCCTCTGTCTTCCCGCCCCTGTCCCAACCCCTACCAACCACTGATCTTTTTACTATCTCCATAGTTTTTCTTTTCCAGAATGTCATACAGTTGGAATCCTATAGTAGGGAGCATTTTCTCATTGGCTTTTTTCACTTAGTAATATGCATTTAAGATTCTTCCATGTCTTTTCATGGCTTGGTAGCTCATTTCTTTTTAGAGCTGAATAATATTCTGTTGTCTGGATGTAACACAGTTTATTTATCACAGCAATTTTTTAAAAGCACAGATATGATTGTGGTACCTCCCGCTTAAAATCCCTTAATAGCTTCCTTTATTATAAAATACAAACTCACGGTGTGTGTTCCAAAGTCTTCATAAAAATAGCCTTGTATTCCATTCCACCTTTATCTACCCCGTGGTACTCTGCTCCCCATTCTTAATGAACTTCTTCCTGCTCTTATAGTGACATACTCTCACTTGTCTCTGGGCCTTTGCACATGCTGTTCCTCTTGCTTCACATCCTCCTCCTCCTCTGCACACTTCCTCCCCATTATCCTCTTCTCTTGTCTTCTCTGGGGCAACTTTAGCATCCATGAAGGTGATTCAGTCAATATTGGGACTCATTTCCTTGATCTCCTTAGCTCCAAAAACCTTTCACTCTTCCTGACTAAGCCTTCTACTCACAAAGTCATCTACAATAATGGCGCACCCCTGAAATCTTGCTCAACATGAGCATCCTGCTCTCTGATCCTCTCCTATGCCTCCCCTTCCCATGTCTGGGGCTCCCACTCAGGTAAGTCCCAGTCCCAAGGCCCAGCCTCTGCTTCTCTCCCCTTCTCATGCCCTCACTTCCTGGAAAACTCTTGCTTCTCTCTCTCTTCCACTGCCCTTGCCTAAAAAAACCCACAATGCTGGTTAAAACCAGCTACTTGCCAACCCTAACCCTGCCCCTGAGCAGCTGCTCGTTGCTGGAGAAAACACCACTACCATGTCCACGAAACAAGGCTCGTTTCAAATATAAGACCACAGATCCCAAATGGCCACCCTATACCCCATGCGGCCCTACTGCAGTTGCCTACAAACTTTCTTCAATATCTCTCATTGTGACTCTGCCAGCCTTGGCCCCATGTTCCCCTCCTGCTATGGCCTCACCTCTATGCTGCTTTTCAAGCTAGAAAGTTATGTGTTTGCATTAGCTCTATTTCCTCACCTCCAAGACTCTCTCTCACCAACATTTCATCAGGCTTCTGTGACTCTCTCCACTGAAATGGCTTTAACAAAGCCTTCATTGCCATGTCTGTCTTCATCTTATGCAACCTCTCAACAGAAATGGACTACTTCATTTTTTAACTCTTGAAAAAATTTTAAAATTATGGTAAAATACACATAATATAAAATTTATCTTAACCTTTTTAAAGTGTACAGTTCAGTAGTGTTAAGTACATTCACATTGTTTTGCAATCAATCTCCAGAACTCTTTTCATCTTGGAAAACCAAAACTCTATACTCATGAAACAGTAACTCCTTAGTCCCCCGCCTCCCTGTCCCTGGTAACCACTCTTCTGCTTTTGGTTTCTATGAATTTGACTACTGTAGGTGACTCATATAAGGGGAATCATACAGTATTTGTCTTTTTATGACTTTTAAATTTTACCTTGCATAATATCCTCAAAGTTCATCCATGTGATAGCATGTGTCAGAATTTCCTTCCCTTTTAGGGCTGAATACTCTATTTTATGGATATACCAAATTTTGTTTATCCATCTATTGATGGACACTTAGGTTGCTCCCACCTTTTGGCTGCTGTGAATAATGCTGCTGTAAACATGGGTGTACAATAACTCTTTGAGATTCTGCTTTCAATTCTTTTGGATACATACCCAGAAGTGATATTGCTGGATCATAGGATAATTCTATGTTTAATTTTTTGAGGATCCACCATACTGTTTTCTATAGTTATTGCATCATTTTACATTCCCACCAAGAGTGTACAAGAGTTCCAATTTTCTGCATCCTTGCCAACACACTTTTTTTTCTTTTTAATAGCAGCCATCCTAGTGAAAGTGAGGTGACATCTCACTGGGGTTTTGATTTGCATTTCTCTAATGGTTAGTGATATCAAGCATTTTTTCATGTGCTGTTGGCCATTTGTGTATCTGTTTTGGAGAAATGTCTGTTCAAGTCCTTTGCTCATTTTTTAATTGTATTAGTTGTTTTTTGTTGAGTTGTAGGAGTTCTTAATATTATATAATCTATATAATACATAATCTGGATATTAACCCCTGGTTGGATATATGATTTTCAAATATTTTCTTCTATTCCTTAGGTTGCCCTTTCACTCTTTTTTTTGTGTCCTTTGATGTACAGAAGTTTTGAATTCGATATAGTCCAATTTGTCTATTTTTTCTTTTGTTGCCCATGCTTTTGGTGTCATATTCAAGAAATAAATCATTGCTATATCCAATGTCCTGAAGCTTTGCTCCTATGTTTTTTTAAGCCTTTGATCCATTTTGAATTAATTTTTGTATATGGTGTAAGGTAAGGGTCCGGTTTCTTTTTCTTTCTTTTTTTTTTGCATGCGAATATCCAATTTTTCCAGCACCATTTGTTGAAAAGACTTCACTTCCTCATTCACGAAGCACTTTCTTTCCCAGCGCTCTGTGACGACTCCTGTTGCTGCTTTTCCTCTTACTTCAGTGAGGGCTCTTTCTCCATCTGTTCTGGTGGTTCCTCCCTGTCTTTCTGACCTCTAAACCCTGAGTCTCCGTAGGCTCCATGCTTGTCTCTCTTCCCTCCCTTCCTTTCCCTTCCCCTTCTCTTCTCTCCTGTCTGTAGTTGATCTCATCCAGTCCCATGGCCTTAAATACTGGTAACTCTCAATTCTCTATTTCTGTCCCAAATCCTGGCCTGTAGGCTCACTCATCCACTTGCCTTTTTGGTATCTGTACTCAGACTTGTAATAGGCATCTTAAATACACGTGTAATGATTACCCCATTGAAATCTGCTCACTTCTAATTTTCCCCATCTCTCTCTTCGCTCATCTTCCCAGAGAAAGAAGGTGTACAATAGCAAACCCTTTTTTTTTTTTT
>RJWJ010032822.1:0-18286 GCA_004363605.1 Indri indri
GGAGGATGGACACGTGGGAGGACAACACCTACTCTGATCTTGAAGGCGAAGGAAGGCTTCCTGGAGGTGGTGGCCCTTGACCTTGTTCTTGAAGGATGTTGAGAGACTGTATATGCAAATGCAAAATATACAACCCAGAAAGCCAGTCTGCTATCAGTCAGACTGCTGCCATTAGTGACAATCCGGAAAGTTAAACAGTAACTTTTATAACAATTGATTAATAACTGACAGCTTCCCCAATTTTTGTTCCTGCCTCCAACTCAGGGCCAACCAGAGAAAGCCAACTATGCCCCTGGCCAATCCCACAGGACGCCCCGATTCTAGTTAGCCGCCTCCAGCCCTTCCAGGCCGCAATCAGGGCACACCCAAGGCTTCCTTCGCCCCACTACGAAGCTTCCCCACTGCTCTGCCTGCCTCTGAGTCTCCGCCAAAGCACAAGTGACGGTGCCGCCTCCCTGGCGACGGCAAGCTCAGAACGCCTTTCTCACTTGGTTGGTCTCGTTTATTTCCACATTGTGCAGGAGTCTGCCAGGTGGCACGGGAGGGAGGGAAGACAGCAGAGAGGAGGGCATGGCAAACGGACAGAGGTGTGACTCAGCCAGCCACCGCAGGTGGGGATAACAAGACAGGAGGCCACTGGGGATGAGCCAAGAAAACTCCTACTCAGCCAACAACACCCAGTTCAAGAAGTCTCCTCTACACACACAGAATAATGAAAACTGGAGTCTGCAGGGACCAGTGAACCTGCTCAGCCAGTCTCCCCTGAGACCCCCAGGAGCAGCTCGCATCACCAGGTGAGGGTGGTTGGGGCGAGCAGCCCATTGCCCAGACAGGGGTCCAAGGCCAAGGAGTCCTTCTTGTGCTCCTGCCCTGTCTGGGCTGCCCAAGCCTCTGCCAGGCCCTGCACCCGCTCCGGGTGCCCCTCTCCCCCAGTGCCAGCCACACCTCCTCCACTCGGGCTGCCCTCTCGGGCTGTGCTGATGGGTACAGACTGGCAGAGCGTTCTGATTTAATCAAGGCTGGAGACAGGACTCCCCCCGCTGCCACCGCTTGTACTGCCCGGGGCCCAGGACGCTCAGATTAATTCACAGGATGTCACAGATGCTGTTCTGCTGTGTTTGTCATCTTCCCCAGCCAGGTGGGAGGTTTCCCAAGGCCCTGGACACGAGGCCTCAGAGGCTGCGTGCCTCACCCCCTTCACACAAACCTCCCCCGGCTTAGGGGTGCAGGCTGCAAGGGAGACGTCCTCGACCAGAGGAGGGGCCTGGGGCGGCAGCCCAGGTCAGATGTCTGCCCCTGGGTGGGCAGGGTGGGGGAGGGAGACAGAAGCGGGCCTGGGGGCCGGAGGATCTGGTTCGGAGTCTCAGCGCCGGCCCAGGAGGATGCTCAGTGGTCCTCCCTGTCCACCCCTCCATTCCTTCCCCTTCTCATTTTCAATTCGACAAGTGTCGTCTGGTCATATCCTGTGTGCCAAGGACCAGGATGCTACAGTGAACAAGGTACGGTTCCTTGTAAGGTAGGCCCCAAGTTCTCTGGGCCTCAGTTTCTTCATCTGCAGAATAGGGCACCAGCCCCTCCCTGGACAGCTTCACCAGCGATTGCTGGGGACAGTGGCCATGCTGGGGAAGTAGCTGGTGCAGTGAACAGAAGACCCAACACTGAGTCGGGGGGTCTGGGTTCAAGTCTTGGTGCGGCCCCCAGCTACGTGAGAGACCTCAGGCAAATCTCTGCCCCTCCCTGGGCCTGTCCCTCAGCTGCAAAATGGGGAGAGAAAAAAGAAAAAGTCCAAATAATTGCTATTTGCAAGCACTTGACTTATTTGCGAAGGTGCTCCCCTAAGCTCTCTAGGAGGTATAAGATAATTTAAGCCTCACAACCACCCATTTTACAGATGTAAGAGACTGAAACGCAAGAGATCAAACAACACGCTCAAGGTCGCAGAGCCAGGCAGCCTGGCTCCGGAGCCGCTCTCCTAACGCCCTGCTCTGCCGCCTCGCACCCCGCCAGCTGCCAGGGCCAGGGCATCTTGGCCCAAACAAGGGGGCACCTCTGTACCCCCACAGTGCATGCAAAACCAAAGTGTCTGCAGGGCTCCTTCGGAGAACTCAGCCACCAGGTCCATTTGCGCCTGCATTTCTTGGAATGTGTTTTTATGTTTGTTGGTTTGGTTTTTATTTTTTTTTATTTTATTTTATTTTTTTTTTGAGACAGAGTCTCACTCTGTTGCCTGGGCTAGAGTGAGTGCCATGGTGTCAGCCTAGCTCACAGCAACCTCAAACTCCTGGGCTCAAGCGATCCTCCTGCCTCAGCCTCCCGAATAGCTGGGACTACAGGCATGCGCCACCATGCCCGGCTAATTTTTTTTTTCTATATATATTTTTAGCTGTCCAATTAATTTCTTTCTATTTTTAGTAGAGACAGGGTCTTGCTCTTGCTCAGGCTGGTCTCGAACTCCTGACCTTGAGCGATCCACCTGCCTCGGCCTCCCAGAGTGCTAGGATTACAGGCGTGAGCCACCGCGCCCGGCCATGGTTTGGTTTTTAAAATCAGACAGGAAACTCTTCCAGGGCAATTGCTAAGCCTCCCCCATCAGAGAGTGCCCCCAAACAGTGCTGATTCTTCCTGTCACTCCGGTGGTTCCCCAGGGTGGGGACAGGAGGGGACCACTGGGTCTCACACAGGTTTGCACCTGCCTGACCTTGACCTCCCCAGTTCCCGTCTGAGGCCAGAGCTTCCTGGAGCCACCTGGTCTACCTCCTCAGGGTGCCACCTGCAGGCTGACCATCTCTGGCCACCTTGGAGAAATGAAATGCTGTGATACCTTTTCCTAAATGACTGCTGTCATCGGCTGAATGTAAGAAACCTAGAGCTGGGGACACGGGTGGCTAAAGTGCTCAGAGTCAATTCGCTCGGCCAGAGCACGTAGCTTGGGCCTGCAGCACAGCCCACCTGCGGACTTCTAGCCGGACCCTCCGCCCCTCTGCCGGAGCTGACCCAGATGAAATCTCAGCTCCCCTTCCGCACCCTGCGTGGCACCCCCCACTCCCACCTCGGCTTTCACTTACACAAAAGCTAAGGCTTGGAAGCGTGAGCGAGTCCAACCCCATCAGGAGACCTGAGAAGAAAAAGCCACACTGCTGAGGCCACTCAGCAAGTGTGGCAACGTCAGGCTTTGAACCCAGGACTTCTGACTCCCAGTTCCAAGTTCTGCTTTTGCAAATGCTGCTCCCTCTGCCTGGAATCCACCCCTCCCCCAGATCTTTGCCTGGCCGCGTCCGTCCTCGCATGGTCTCAAGCACAGACCCCCCCCCCAGCAGTTTCCTCCCCTTTCCTGCCTTTCTCCCCAAGCGCATCGCCTCCTGCTGAGATGCTCCTGCCACCTGCTCACCGTGGGACCCTGCTCGGAGGCTGTCAGCCCCGTGAAGGCAGCGCCACAGCCGTGCGAGGCACGTCAGCCCTGGTCACAGCCATACTGCAGGCACCTGGCACGTAGCCTTCCATACACCTGTGTGGAACGACCAAATGCGGGTCCGTGAGGACCCCACATCCTGGAACTTGGGCCTCTTCTTCTGCGGCCGAGACGGGAGGGATTCCGGAGGGACCAGCACTGTGGCCGAGCCGTCCCACAGCCCAGCTGTGGCTGCAGCCGCCTCTGATTAGGCCCCAATTAACAGAGAGGCCTTTCTGCCATCAGCTTCCATTAGTCGCGTCGGGTTTTAGCTGGGAAGTCTGGCCGAGGGCCAAGAAGGTGGTCTCCGGAGAGGCCAGAGGGGGAGGGAGCTCGGGAGAGGCTCAGGAGCCGGGGTCTCAGGATGTGACTGTCCCAGCTCTGGCGGAAAGGCTGGGGTGGGAGGGGACCGTGTGGGAGGGGACCGGGTGGAAGGAGCTAGGGGTTGGGTGGGGTCCCCGGGGTGGTGCCTCTGCCAGCTGTCATGGGGCCGGGAGCTCACTCGACCTCCCCTTCCTCAACCTCGTTCTGGCCCTGCCACCACCGTTCTATGTGACCTCAGGCCGGTCATTGGCCTTCTGGGCCTCACTTCCATGAGTGCAAAGGGAGGAGACTGGACATTTTTAGGGCCCCCCACCCCAGCTTAGGGATTCTGAGGTTCCATCTGGCT
The DNA here is from genome assembly GCA_004363605.1 of Indri indri. NCBI lineage: Eukaryota > Metazoa > Chordata > Mammalia > Primates > Indriidae > Indri > Indri indri. Next base: position 4,119 of record RJWJ010032822.1, read on the forward strand.
GTGATTCACACATCACCCTGGTGTCCAGGGCTCTCCACTCTCTCCCCGTGAGCCCACCGTGGCCTGAGTGATCTCACTGAGACAAATCTCCCCGTGTCCTGTCCCTCAGCTCTGTCTCTGCTGCCTCATCTCTTGTCATTTGCCACGACATTTGGCAGTTTCTTAAAAAACTAAACATACGCTTCCATACAACCCAGCAGTTGCACTCCCAGACATTTATCCCAGGGATATGGAAGTTGACGTCCACACAAAAATCCGTAGGCACACATTCATCGTAGCACCTTTATTTGCAATGGCCAAACATTGGAAACAACCAAAACGTCCTTCAGTGGGTGAATGGCTAAACACACAGTGGTACATCATGCCGTGGAATACTACTCAGCGATGAAAAAGGGATGGACTATTGATGCATGCAAACACCTGGATGAATCTCTGAAGACTCGTGCTGTATGATTCCAATTACAGAACCTTCTCGAAATGGTGAGATTGTAGACATGGAGAACAGATTAGTGAGTGCCAGGGTTAGGGATGGTGAAAGAAGGAAGGATTATTACATAAAGGGGTAGCTCGAGGGAGATCTTTGTGTTCTGCATTTTTTTTTTTATAGCAACAGGGTCTCACTCTGTCGCCTGGGCTAGAGTGCAGTGATGTCATCATAGCTCAAAGCAACCTCAAACTCCAGGGCTCAAGCGATCCTCCCACCTTGGCCTCCCAAAGTGCTGGGACTGCAGGCAGGAGCCACCTCGCCCGGCCTGTATCTTGACTGCAGTAGTGGTTACACAAATCTACGTGGGATAAAATGGCAGAGAACTATACAACCCATGTCCTGATGTCGATAGCCTGTTTTTGATACTAACCATAGTTATGAAAGATGTAACTATTGCGGAAACTGGGTGAAGGGTACATAGAACCTTTCTGTACCGTCTTTGCAAATTCCTGGGAACCCATAATGATTTCAAGATAAAGTTGTTTTAAAAGCAGGATTCAACAGTCTACACGGCAGGATGCTGACGACGCGGTGATGTGTGGGGAAGGAGGAAGCCGCTCTCCCGTAATAGCAACAGGGCAGACTTGTGCTCTGACCCCGCCTCTCATCGTCTTATTTTAGTCCCACAGTCCTCCCATGGTGTTGGAAAGGATTATCATTCCCATTTCACAAAGGAGGAAACTGAGTCCCAGGGAATCTGAGCGCCTGTCTCCAGGGGCAGAACAGGGATCTGAGCCCCAAAGCTCCAGCTTCCAACGACTCCCTGCCTCTGCGTCAGTCTTGTTCGCCAGCGGGCGGTGGTGTTTACTTTCTCCCTTACACTTCTCTGCATTTTCTCTCGTAAGCATGGCTCACTGTAATAATCAGAAGAAAAATAAGCAAACACTAGAAAGTGTTCCTTGGTGGGTTGACTGTTTGTTCTGGAGCCTGTGGTACCGCAGTCTACAATTTCTCAGTCTCCATGACACTCTCCTGGCTGCCCACAACGGGACCCGCGCCGGGGAGCTCTGCCCTGCATCCCACCCACTCCCTCCTTGCAGACACTGGGGTCTGCCGCCAAAGCCCCAGGTCTGCTCACAGCAGCTGAGAGCCCCTGGGCAAGACTCCACCCTGGAAGCCTCAGTTTCCTTGAACTCCTGGCCTCAAGCCATCCTCCCATCTCAGCCTCCCAAGTTGCTGTGATTACATGCATGAGTTTGCTCATCTGCAAAATGGGAATTAGTAGTACTTCCCACTTGTCAGGGTTGTTATGAAGACCGAGTGGAATAAGGCAGTGATATTTCACCAGTATCTGTTGCGTACCTACTATGTGAGAGCATTTGATCATTTGCGAAATGGAATACAGATTTAACAGTCTGCCCCCAATCCTGCCTGGGACACAGCGGGTAGAAATAGCTCAGTAAACAACATCACAGATCGTTATTGTGGTTCCGGTCTCTGCCTGGCTGGCCACAGCCTCATACGTCCAGACAGGCAGTGGTTCCTTGGGGATCTGGCAGAACCCGGTGGAACCGAGCCGCCCTGGGAATGGCAGCCCCAGAGGAAGGAGGGGGATGCGCCACAGCCCACGAGACCCCGAAAGACCCCGAAAGACTCCACTTTGCCTGCTGGTTTTCCGCACTGAAAATCGATTTTCAAGGGAGTTTCCCAGAAGTGGTCTGGCCGCTCTCGCGTCATTGTTCACCCACCCTGGCTGCCAGCCACCTCCTCCCCAAGCCCCCTCTACCCTCACCACCTCTCGCAGTTGGGGTCCCCATCGCGGATGAGGCGGGGGGCAGCCGGGGGAGGAGGCTAGCTCCCGTAAGTACCCCCAGACTGCCCCTGAGGCTCAGGACGCCAGCACCCCCTGCCGCCATGTCCCGGCCCTCACCAGCTGAGGCCCTTGGCCGGGCTGGCCCAGGAATGCCACGCTGGGGCCAGGGCAGCCTTTCCCAGGCTGGGGCTTAGAGGAGAAGGGTCCAGGCCAAGAGCTTGGGAGGGGAGGACTTCCTGCCCTCCAGGGGGAGATGAGGCCGCTGCCAGCTTCCCATGCCCATCCCAGCTCACAGATGTTCCAGGGAGTGCCCAGAGGAAGTGCGAGGATTAAGGCAGGCGGCGGGCGTGGGGGCAGCAGAGGTGGAGACCTGCCCAGGGAAGGTGGGGGAAGAGCCCTGCAGAGGTCGCAGGGAATAGCGGGAAGAGCGTGGGACAGAGGACACACAGGCTGCCTCTGTCGCTGACCTGCTGTGTGACCCTGGGACAGTCATCACCCTCTCTGGGCCTCAGTTCCTCCACGCACAACCCAAGGGAGCTGGACACAATGGTTTACTGCACGGTATCCACTGAGCGCCTACTGCCGAGGTGCCCTGGGCCGGGCCCTGGGGCAGACCTCGTCCCTGTCCCCTGGAGCTGACGGTGGTGGGAAGGCAGACAACACAGGGTTTCAATAGGGAATGTGAGATGGGCAGTGAAAGGACCCCGGGGTCCAGGTGCCAGGAGCCCAACGAACGACAGGCAGGGCCTCCCTGAGGGGTCAGGAGGGCGTCCCCAAGGAAGCAAAGGCCTGGTAAGTAGAAGCAAACCTGGTGCCCAGACTCAGGGAACCGCTCGGCTGGGATGAGGACGCTGGGATGTGGGGAGGTTCCCAGGCTCAAAATGGTGAGGATTTTGGTCCTTATCTTAAGAACAATGTCAAGCCACTGCAGGTAAAGATGGGATAAAATCTGCATTTTGAAAAGTTCCTACACCATAGGGCGGACAGACAAACAGGTGCTGCTGTGCCTGGGGCTGGTGCCTTCAGTCCCTGTCTTGTTCCCAGAGACGCCTCAGTGGAACCCCAAGGCCCTGAGGAGCCCAGTTTGGGAACCAATGGGCTGGACAACCTCTAAGGGGCCTTCTAGGCTCCACGAGGATTTTAGAACATTCCCAAGCAGCACTCTGGCCCACACCAGCACCCGTCAGCAAGGCTTTGACCAAGCCCCGCCCCACCCCATCCCTAGGAGGCAGCTCGCTGGGCCGGCTCTACCAACAGCCTCAGGAAGTGGGGACGAGAGGAGAGGTGAGGTCAGGAGGCCCCAAGTAAAGGCTGAGGGCCTTTCCCACTTCCCTCCTACTGATGGTGTTGTCATGTCCAGGTCAACAGTCACCTCTTGAGGAAAGCTCCCCTGGACGTCTTAGCAGAGTTGATCACCCCCTTCCTCAGGCACCCAGAGCTCTGGGTGGCACTCCCCTGCACGCACGGAGCTCCCTGAGACAGGGGATGTCCTCACTTCGTCTGTGCATTCATTCATTCATTCCTTCACTCGGCAGGTGCTGGAGTACTGTGGTGAGCAGGGTGGACAAGCTCCTAGCGCTCAAGGAACCCGCGGTCTACAATGCTACCGTGTTCGTCTCAGGGCCTGGCACCGGGGCTCCCGGTGAGTCTTTGCCCAAGAAGTGGATTGGAGAACAGACGAGGGTGGACAGAGAGAGAGGAAGAGGAGAAGGAAGAGCCCCATGCAGGGAAGGCTCTGTGGGCCCTGCCTTTCCCATGTTGTCCCCTCTTTCTCGCCCAGTTGAAGGACCCCACTTACCAGCCTTGCAGACACCCCAGTCCCCCTCCCTAACCCGACTGAACCGCGCTTTTTCAGTCCAGGCTGGAGTTTTTCTAAAGGAAACCAAGGCAAGGCAAAGCAGCCAGATGCTAAGCACATACACATGTTTTCAGGGCACAGATTCCTTAAGGAGAGTCTGGCTGCACGGCTGAAGGGTCACTGGACATGGCATTGTTTCATGTCCGTGGTTGGGTGGGTGCTAAACCCAGAAAACAACAGCAGCCATCAAACCAATACCAACAACGCCACCAGTAACCACGTTAGCACCAGTACCACCAAACCACCACCACAACCAGTAATAACGTTAGTAGCAACCTCAACAACACTAACACCACCAGTACTCAGGTTAGCACCACCAACACCAACACCAGTATCAGTAATAACATCAGCACCAGCACCACCACCATCAACAACACCACCAGCGCTAACATCAGTGACAGCCCCGCCATTAACATCACCCCCTCCAATAACGACACAAAGAAGAACCTCAACACCAACACCAATAACTTCAACATTACCGACAGTAACAATACCACCAGCACCAACGTCCATAAAACATCAACACTACCACCAACACCACCAATAACAACCTCGACACCAACACCAGTAACTCAGCATTACCAATACCAACAATACTACCTCTCTCCAACAACACTGCCACCAATAGCAGCATTAACACCAATACCATCAGTGTTAACACCATCATTGCCACCACCAACGCCAACACCAATAACAAAAACATGACCAACACCAACACTGCCACCAATTACACCAACGCCCCTAACCCCATCACCAATACCATATCACCGCCATCAACAACAGCCACTGCGACTACATTAACCCACCAGAAGCCACTTCTACCTTGATAGCAAACCTAATAATACCATTAACATCTACACAAACCGCCCTCCCAACACCCCCTACCACCAGCTGTCACTTTGTCCTGGGGACTATGCCAGGTGCTCTACACACTCGATTTCAACTAAGGCTCATCCCAACCCCACTCGGCGTCTACTGTCATCTCCACTCGCACAGGAGAAAACAGGCATCAGGACAAGAACGCTGGACTCCTGACTCCCAGTCCAGTGCTCTTCCCACTGCGTCTGTGTCTGTCTCCATGGCCCGGAAAGCTCCTCTTGCTGTGTGAGGTTGGCTGAAATCGCTTCTCCCTGGCACTTAGCCGTGACCCTGAGCTGTGAGGTCTTGGGTGAGTCTCCACATCTCTCAGGGCTTTCCTTCCTCACCTGTATGACGGGGACAATGCATGGTTATGTTCTCGAGCCGTAGGTAGGCCCCCAAGATAGCACACGTAAGTCACCAGACAGGGTACCCAGGACACAGAAGTGGTGGCAAGAAAAAAAAGAGTGTTCTCGTCCTGTCGATGGGGGCTGAAAGTGTTCACTCCTGCGATGTTGATGTTGACAGCCACAATCACAACCATGACAGCTCGTGCTTATGGAGGGCTCACTGCATTGCCAGCCATGTCCAAAGGGTAGCACACGAGGAAATTGAGGTTCAGAGATGTTAATTAATTAACCGAGCCAGGAAGTGGCAGAGGTGGGATTTGAACTCAGGCAGCTAGGTTCTGCCTGTGCTCTTAATCATTAGTCTGTACCCACTCCGGTAATATAATCAGCATCTATGGAGTACCTTGTGTGTGCTGGTGCTTCTCAGATATTATCTCTGATCTTCATAACAACCTTGCAGAGCAGATAATACAGACCCTGAGACAAACTTGAACTTGGAGTCTGCCAGGCTCCAAAGTGGGGCTCTTTTGTGCACAGGGCCCCCACCTCCCTGTCTCCTGGGCTGTGACACCCTGGACACCCAGAGGAAACCTCAGTGCCCTGGGGGCAATGTCCTCAGGCCCCCAGCAAGGGCAGGTCTACGCCAAAGGCTGTTCAGGCACAGGGGGTGGCCGATTCCAGGCAGGGCCCTCCTGGCTCCCGGAGCTCTTGGGGCTCCAAGAGCCCCAACAACTGCCACAGCCCCAGGGCAGCCCAGGGGCCAGGCCGGTTGGTTTTTTGGCATCCCCACGAGCAGCTGCCCAGGCAGAAGGGTTTTGTCTTTCCAGGCTGCATGGGAGAATCCTGCCCCCTCCCGAGCTCTTGTTCCCAGGAAAAGACCTTGGCAGGACCCCTGATCTTCCCTTCCCTGGGACGGATGGCTTCCAGCTGCCTGCCGCCCCCAGCCTGGGAAAATTCCTCCCAGCTCTGCAGGTCCCAGGATCTCTGAAACCTGAGTGGCCCCCGCCACCCGCCCCACGCAGGGCTGGCCCGCTCGGCCGCCACCGTGTTCCTTTAGCGCCAAGCCATCTCGTGTTCCCAGCAAATCTCCAACAGAGCAGTAACAGAAATGGGTGATTTCCACCTGGCACAGCCTTAAAACAGAGGCATTCTCAGTCATCGATCACCTACTGTGTGCCAGGCACCTTACAAATGGTGAGCTGGTGCCCCCAACACCCTTGTGTGTTTGGCATCTTACAAATAGGGAAACCGAGGCTCAGAGAGGGTCGCATCGCTGGTTAATGACACAGCTGTGCGGTAACTCGGGGTGGTCTCAGGTCCACCGCACGTTGCCTGTCTGACTCCCTCGTTACGAACGTGCAGACACCGAGGCCCAGACAGGGAGGTGCCGGTCACAGGGGACACTGCCAGGGGTGTCGGGCTGGGCCTGGAGGGTCTGACTGTCGGGTCTGCTCTCAGCCCGCCCTGCCTCGCGGCCTTCCGCGGGGAATGCGTCTGCAGCCGCATCTATATGCGCTGTCCGCCTTCAACCCCTCCCCCACCCGAGAGCAGCGAGGTCCTTAGAGTGAGGTCCGACCGGGCGCCTCTCCTGCTTCTAACCCACAGCCACTCCCCTTGGCCGCCAGGATTAGCCCAAGTGCGTGGCCCCATCCCTGGGATCCGGCCCCTCCCCCACTCACGCCCTACGGCTTCCCCGGCACGCCCTGCCCTGCCAAGCCTCTGGGCCTCCACAGATGCTGTTCCTTCAGCCTGGCCTGCCCTTCCCCTCACTGCCTGGGCCACCTGTGCACTGTCACCGCGGCCGACTGTCTCGCCTTTAGAGTTCGAGCCCTCTCAGGGCCAGGGCTGGTTCCTCTGCTGCCCGGGACTCCCGGCTGTCCCTTCCGGGAGGGACACCAGTGTTTCCCACATGGTCACGGAAAAGCCGAGGCCTTCCATGGACCGCTACTCTCATCACAGCCTCATCACCCTGGGCAATGTCCGCTGCGCTCACGGAGGCTCCCCTGGGCCCCTGCCCCCCATCGCCGCCTCCAGGAGGGACTGGAATGACCCTCGGGCCGGGCTTAGGGAGAGTGAGAGCGACAGGTGCCGCCGCGGCCAGGGGGGCCTTTCCCACACACAGCCGCCAGCTGGGAGATGGATGGGCCTTCCCGGGCCAGGCCGGGAACCGGAGCTCACGTCCCCCGGGCCTCACATCCCAGCCTGGAAAGGGCCATGAAATGCTCCTGGGCCAGACACAGGATTTGGGCCATTTTTCCAAGTCATGGGGGATCCATTGTTTTTTTGGTTTATTTTGTTTTGTTTTTAAGGAAGAAAAGAAGAGAAAAAGGAGGAGGAAAGACCTTCTAGAGTGCTGCCCCCCACACCCCCATCCACAGGCGTGGCTGGGGACCCCAGCCACTCCCCAAGAGGATACTGGACTCCATCTTTCACCTGCTCCTTCTAGCAGGTTCTGTTGACCTTGGTCCGGGGAGCTCGCTGGGCCCATCCACCAGACCTGTAGGATAGGCCCTTCCAGCTCTATATTCTACGAGCCGGGATTTATCCAGAGCTCAGGCAGGATTCCAGGGGGTTTCTCAAAAGTCCTGCCCAGAGCCGAGACGTGAGGCAGAGCAGGAAAAGGGCAAGAACCGTCCAGGGGCTTCTCCCCGGACTGGGCGGACACTTAGCCAGGCTCGTAATCACATATTCAGGGAATGCAGGACTTCCCCTCTCTGGGACTCCCTTTCCCTGCTGGGACGTGGGTACGGCATGCTCGCCACGCGCCGGCACCACGAGGCTGCGTGTTTACGCGCTGTGCAGAGGTGCCGGGCTCCCTGCACAGACGGGGCGAGGGGAGATGACGGTTTGCCCAGTGTTATCAAGCCAGGGAGCTGCAGACCTGGGACGTGAACCCAGGATGCTGCTCGGCCTCATCCCTCCTCCGGTGGGACTTTCTGACCCAAAAGAAGGCAGAACTGAAGCCACACTTAGGCTCTGCGCTAACGCCAGGAGCCTCTGGGACGGTTAACGAGGAGAGACCCCTTAACCGGTCCCAGCTCCCAGGGCCGACCTTCCTCGTGGTCATGCCAGTGCCCACGCTCCAGTGTGAAACCCTGGGGACCGAGACGCGCAGACCCAGCCAGCCCATCCCCCACCCCATCCCATCAGCTCTTGCCCCTCACCCCCTCACCCACTCTGTGCCCCAGGCCACCGCCCCCCTGCCTGGCCTTTTGTTCATTGCTTCAGAATCAATGTAATCCAGGAACACATCCACCAGGCCCATCAGAACTCCCAGCAGAGGACATGCCACCTAGTCATTTGTTCATTCGGCAATTATTTATTGAGGACCTACTATGTGCCGGATGTTGTGTAGGCCCTGGAGATACAACACAAGGAGCCACACAAGGTCCTTCCCTCAGGGAACTTGCCGTCTAGCAGAGAGGCAGGTCCAGATGACATCAGTAAGGGGAAGGCAGGTGATGGGGGCGGGGGGAGGGTGTTCTCTCTAAGGAGGGGATGTTTAAACTGAGACCTGTGGTTGGGCAGGAGCCAGCCTTGCTCCCTGTTCCCTGGGGAAGGAGGGGAATTTAGACCAACTCCTTGTACTTACAGATGGGGAAACTGAGGCCCAGAGAGGTCACACAGACAGTTGGAAGGTTGACCCCCACACCTGGACTTGGGCTCTTTTCCTCCCCAGGAGCCCAGGAGGGGGGCAGGGGAGGGTCTTTGAGCCTGAGGCACAGCCTGGTGAAGAGGCGGGGGAGGTGACAGGGCCTCTGCAGCTGGGGGGGGCGGGGGCTGCATTCCACCTGCTGGGCACAGAGCCCCTCCCATCCCAGCCTGAGGTCCCCAAGGCCGGCCTGCCTCCCCCATTGACTGGACTTCAGAAAATTGATTTCCTAACAGCCATCCATCAACCCGGCACCTCCAGCTGTTGGTGTGACACCCGCGTCCCCAGAGCCTCATCCACCTGAGAAGGCGGCTCCTGGAGCCCCTTCCCTCACCCCCAAAATGACCTCTGTGATCTTAGGAGCTGGTAACTAGAGACCCAAGAAAACACCTCCCCACCCCACCCCCACTACACTGAAAGGGACCTCCGGCCCCTCCCACAAGAGGCCCTCTCTGGCCTCACAACCAGGGTCCTGCTTGAATACCCCCAGTGACAGGGTGCTCAGCCCCTGCTGGGGCAGCCCTGATGACAGCTCAGGCCCCGTTGACTGTGGAGCAAGGGGGAGTGGTCAGCATTGTATTTAAGCCTTAAGATAATTCGGCAGGTCGGTATTATCCTTCTCATCCCAGAGATGACAAAACTGAGGCTCTGGGGTCAGCCAGACAGCTTGTGGCTGGGTTCTGTCCAAGGACTGGCTCACACCAAAGGTGGGCATATCACCCCTGCCACCCCAGACCTCCTTCCTGGTGGTAAACAAGTTCTCCCACCCATGGCTTCTCCCACTAGCCTTAGTTCCCCGGAAGACCATGTGGCATGTTCCCTAGGACACCCCCGGACAGTGCCAAGCTGATGCTGAGCTTGAGCCAACTCTGAGCCCCTGTTCCTCAGCCCGAGTCCCCAGCCTCTGCTCACAGGTGAGGCTGGACATCATCTGTCACCTTAGCCCTGACAGCAATCTGAGACCCTGGAGTGTCCCCAGATCTGTTTCCAGTGACAGGAGGGAGGAAAGGAGGAGGGAAGGGCACCTTAGCCCCGGCGCCAGCAGCTGCAGCCTAACTCACAACAATTTGCTGTGCAATCCTGGGTAACGGAAACTCCTACCTGGGCCTCAGGTTCTGAAACAGAAATAGCAATTCCTAAGAGAGGTGAGGGTCTCGTACAGATCGACTATTCCCAGCATGAAGGACTCGGCTCTGAAGACGGAAGGCCCCAAGGCCTAGAATCAAGTTTCGCTCTTGTTGAAGACGAAAGGACAACCGTGGTGAAATGAGCGGGGAGCTGCTGGGATTCCCAGATTAGATGCAGAGAGAGCCCAGAGAGGGGAAGCAACTTGCCTGAGGTCACACAGCCACAAAGGGGGACCTTGAACCGTAACACAGGTTTTCAGGTTGGGCCAAAACCATCCTCTAATCCACAGGCCTTCCTGCAGGTCCCTGGGAGTAGTCAAGACCCCAGAAGCCCTCCCCACCTTCCAGTGAGTCTCTCTGTCCCCCAACCCCCCAAGGAACCTAGTCTGGTAGGGTTGGTGAAGGAGAGGGGCTGTGCCCACAGGAACAGGGTCACAAAGGGTTAAGGCTCCGCCCGGGTCTGCCTTGATCCCGCTAAGCAGGCAGGACCCCAGGCAGAGTCGGGCTTGGGTTTCATGCCACCCCCACCCTGGCCTGGCTATAAAATACGATCGTGTCTCACTGCTGATTGATGGTCTGGGGGAACCTTGGGGAGATGGGCTGGGGCGAGATCAGATGTTCAAGGGCTCAGCCCCTGATATTCTATCCAGGACCTTCTGGAACCTTCCCAAGGGCCCAACTCCATGGGCCCCGCAAACCCTGTAGGAGGCCGGGTAGTGGAGACACCAGACATCGTCCTCTGAGGCCAGGCCACGAGGCAGAGGGCGCCTGGGCTCACCTCCAGCCCTGAGAATGGCTCACAGAGTCCCCTCCAGAAATCCGGGGAGACTGGGCCTGGGCAGCTGTTCATTCATTCATTTATCCATTCATCCCCTGAGGACCTACTGTGTGCCAGGCGAGGGGGCTCCAGAGGTGAGCAGACTCAGAGACAGTCCCTGGCCTCACCGAGCTTTCAATTTATCAGGCCCAGGAAAGAACAATTCTGCAATTTCATTCCCACCCTCAGTACGCAGGGTAAGGACCAGGCCAAGAGTAAAGCACCAACTAGGGCGTGGCCCCCGCCCAGGCTGACCCCAGCTCTGCCCCTCAGGAGCTCTGTGACCTTGGGCACATTGCTTAACCTTTCCATGGCTCATCTGCAAGAGGGGCATCTACCGCTTGGTGTTCTCGTGTGCAGCAAGTGAGGTGATGAGCCCAGAGCTCTTAGTGTTGGGCCTGGCGTTGAGTGACTAAGTCATTAAATTGCCCAATTAGTAGATTCTGGAAGAGGGCCCGGCACTCTGTGTCGCTGAATGAGTGAGTGAATGAATGAAGCTGGTATGCCAGGCTGCATGAGGTGCTTTCTGCACAGTATCTTAGTTAACCCCCATCGTGGTAGTGTGGTATGGGGAAACTGAGGCAGCATCCTCCGGAAGCAGTCCCTGCCTCCTGCCAGCCCCAGGCCCTTGGTTTTGCCCTCGACTGCAGACTTAGCACTTCCATAATGCGGTGCCCGTCTTTGCCCTCCCAGTCAATCGTGAGTGTCTCGGGGACACAGGCAGCGCCCGTTTGTCTCTGACGCCTCCTCTCACTCGGCACCACGCACGCGGGAGGCAGGAAGAGAGCAGGGGGAGGGGCTCAGGGAAGGAGGCGGGGCCCAGCCAGCCCAGGGCCCTCACTCCAGGCCCAGCTCAAAGAGAAACGGTCCGACCATTGCCGGCTCCCCTTTCTGCCCCCAGGCAGCCGCGGATGCCCAGGCCCAGCCTGGGGACACCAGGGCAAGTGCCTGAGACACGCTCGGCTCTTCGGAGTCCCGTTCAGGAGTTCGGCCTCCAAGGAGCCAAGCAGGGACGGAGCTCTTTAAAGAACAAATCAGACCCCACTTAAGACCCCTCGGGGCCCCTCTCCTCACCGAAGCTTACCAGGACTCCAATTCCAGCTTCCCCGGGAGCCCTTCTCTGACCACACTGACCATGCCCGTCGCACCCCCTCACGGCTTGGCCCATGCCCATTTGGTGGCATCTGTTGCCCTTATGTTCTGCCCTCGGTGTTGGTCCACATGCCCACACGTGAGTTTAAGGTGCAGGCTTAAGAGCCTGGATTCAAATCTCACCATCATCTAACAGCCATGTGATCTTCTGTGAGTCATCTCCCCTCTCCGAGGCTCAGTTTTCCCCTCTGTTAAATGGGGGTAGGCATGGTGAGATAGCACAGACGTCCCCTTTCGTGTTTACCCGGGCATGTTGCAAGTGCTCAGTTAGCACCTGGTGACTGTTGTTATTTGCAAGACCCAGTCTGGTTGTCCAAGCACACCCCCACACACGGGGAAGAAGAGCCCCCGCCCTGCTCCTGTCTCCCCTCTTCTCAGCACCCCCAATCCCCTGACCCTGAGGTCCTTAATCCACCCCAGAGTGACACGAAGCAAGTGCTGCATCCCAGCACCCGCCCGCTGTGCGGCGCGGAGGATCACACGGACCAGGAGAAACCCAAGCCCTGCACGCGGCCTCTAGACCCAGCGGAATGTCAACAGCAGATTAGAGCTCGCGCTGTTCCCAGGATCTGAGAAGGGTGAGGGGGGCTCTCTCCCCCAAGTCCACCCCGACCTGCTGGGGGCGGAAGACCCAGCCTCCAGAGCCTGGAAAGCCAGGGCTGTTGAGAGAGCTCATCCGCTTATGTCACAGAGGCTCAGAGAGGGCAAGGGGCTTGCCCAAGGTCACACAGCAGTCCTGTCTGGAGCCAAGGCTAAATCCCCAGCTTCCCCACTCCCGGCTTCGCTGCTTCCTGCACTGTCTCCTCGTCTTTCAATCCCAATCTCACTCCAGTGATTTGCCCTGACTATGACCTTGACCAGGTCAACAGACCTTTTCCTCCTCCTTAACTTGTCAGCTAACAATGCTCGCTGCCTCAGATACCCTGGACTGATCCAGCTCCCCCAGCCCCATCAGAAAGTCCTGAATCTCTTCAGCCAGGTGCTCTACAGACGAGTTTGCAAACTGGCAGGCTCTGGGCCCACGGGCATTTAATTCGGGGAGTGGGTTCTCACACCGCAGCTGTGGGAGAGTTCGTGTTAAAATCCATATTTCTAGCTTCTCGCGCTAAACCTTCAGGCTGCACAGTTCCCTACCCTGGAGCACGTAAGCCCTGCTGGCCACTGTCCTGGGAGTGTCACATACATTAAGACCTTCAGTCCTCACAATGACGGGAGTTCCTGGTCCATCGATGAAGAAACCGTGCTCAGAGAGTGACTCGGTGCACAACAATCACGACCGCAGTCTGGGATTGACAGAATTGGAACTCAGACCCTGGTCCAGCCACTCCAGAACCCAGAGCTCCGACGGCTTCTCGTCGACAGCAAAGGGCTCAGTGCTTCGCGGCCTTGCAAGTGGAGTCTCAGATTCTCCCCAACACCCACAGTTTCCTTTTTGACCACTCCTTTCCCCCCACCCCCCAAAATTCCTGGAGTAGGGCTGAGCCGAGGGAAGGTTCAGCATCTCCGCCTCCGGACTGACTTGCTGGGAAGTTCCTGGGGTCCAGGTGCAACACCACACTTTCCCTCTCTTGCCCACGCCACCACCGTGATGCAGACACAAACGCCAAGGGTCTGGCCTTCCGGGCCCGCCACGGTCTCACACAGCCCACCGTCCTCCCTTCTCTTCCTGCCACCCTGTGTCCCCAGGAAAACTCAGCCACTCCCTGGTCCCATGGCCGGCTGCTCTTTCCTGCCTACCTCGCCACCCACGCCCCCTGGTCCAAACCTCACCCGCTTCGAGGCTCAGCTCAGTGGCGTCCTCCCCATTCCAGTCACACCTGCCCCCCACTCTCTCTTAGGCAGAGACTCTGGAGTCAGACAGACCTGGATTTCAATCCCACTCTGCCACTTACCAGCTGGGTGCCCTTGGGCAGGCCACTCTCCCTACACGCCACACCTTTCCCGCCTGCTAAATGGGGTTTCTGTAAGGATTACCCTGTCCTCCATCAAACAGCTATTGATGCAATGAGGATTCAATGGAAGGGTGTTTACAAAGCGCTACCACATAGTAGGTGCTCAGCAAATGCTGCCGAGCTTGCGTTCGAATCTGCTGTCTACCTCTCTTCTCTTCTGCT
>RJWJ010032823.1:0-18590 GCA_004363605.1 Indri indri
AAATTTGCCACGCTGCCCAGCATTAAGTGTAGCAGCCAGAATTCTTACGAGGACACCAAGTTAGAGTTCTTAATAAACTGGTAATATGCTCCTTTATTTATGAACATCCAATCTTGATATCCTTAAATAACCCGCTCACTCATTTTCTTTCTCTTAGCTATAAATAAAAATAATAAGAAGTAAAATCTCTGAAGTATTTACTGTGTTCCAGGAACTCTTGTAAGAGCTTTCATGCATTAACAAATGAGCTTTCATGGTATTTCCCATCATTCATTGGTAAGAAGAAAGTAATTGTATTTTTGGTTCAGTTTACAGCCTGTCAAAAGGCCCCTTAAACATTGCTTGTGCAGACCCATATGCACTTATTTTGAAGTTTAACTCCCAAAAGCCAATTTTATTTCCCTTAGTTTCAAATTTGGGGGACTATTCTCTGTTGTCTCCAGATCTTGACCACAATCTACAAAAATATTTTGCAAACCATGGGGTGTTGCACATATGTAAAGGGTTTAGACTGGAGCCTGGCACTAATGCTCCCATCTCTACTTACAAGTAAGGAAACTGAGGCCCAAGCAGGAGATGCGATGTTTTCAAGGCCACTCAGAGAACAGACAGAAGAGTCAGAAGACCCCTTGCCTCCACCTTTCAGCACCTTGCAGAGCTCCAAAGTGCTTAAATCATTCTCAACTTTTCCTGGCCTATATTCCACATACGGTATTATCAAAAAAGCAATTTTCTCCTTCTCCTGATTTTACCTTAACAAATTATCCCAAAACTTAGAAGTTTAAAACAAGTACTTATCCCACAGTTTCTGAGGCTCAGAAATCTAGGAGTGGCTTAGCCAGGTGCTTCTGGATAAGGTCTCTCATGGGACTGCAGATAAGATGTCAGCCAAGGCTTTAGCCATCTGAAGGCTTGTCTGTGCCGCAGAACCTGCACCCAAGCTCACTCACATGGCTGCTGGCTGGAGACCTTGGTTTCTTACCACAGGGGCCTCTCCATAGGGCTGCTCACGGTATGGCAAATGATCAGATCAAGAAAGAGAGACGGAAAAGAGAAGGAGAGAAGGACAGAAGGGTGAGGGAGGGGAGAGAAAGAGAGAGAGAGAGAGAGAGAGAGAGAGAGAGAGAGAGAGAGAGAGAGAGAGAGAGAGAGAGGCTTGCTGAGACTTGAATGCCAAACTGAAGAGCCTTGATTTTATTCTACATAAAGTGAGGGCCCACTGGTCATTGACGAGAATTGCTGATAATCTTTTCCAAAGCCTCTTTGGGGTTCACCACTGACGTCAGATTACTGTTTAATTATCTGGGCTGAGACCATTCTACATTATCTAAAATACTGCAGCAGATGGCCAACAGAAACTCAAGGAAACAAAAATTAGTTGCATGAATCCTATGAACATCGAATGGTGGCACATAAACCCCACCAAAAGGGAAGCAGGGGATAACACGGGACACCCAGTGTCTCCTTAGAATGACAGAAAAAAGGTTTATTTTTGAACTTTTCCTTTTACAACATCTAGAATCACAGATCCTATGACTTTAGATTTAGAAAGGAACTTTGAAATTATTTAGATCAATGTAAGCTGATGACAACAGGTCTACGTTTCTAGCTTCAGCCACTCCCCTGAGCTTTAGACCTGTTTATCCAGCTGTCTGCTGGACATGTCAGTTGGCTGAACCACAGATGCTTCCATTGCAAATGTCAGAAATTGGATTCATCATTTTCCCACCTTCTTCTTCGTTGGGTGTTTTATTTAATTCAATTATCATCTTCCCAGTCACCCAACCCAGGAGCCAGCAGGTGACCTTCTGTTGAATGTGAGAAGCACATTCCCACAGTGAATACCACCTACTGACTCTGCATCTAAAGCCCCTTAGCTTCCTCCCCTTCTCCCATTCTCTCGAGTCCACTGCTTCTCCCACACTCTGGTCTCATCATCTCTTGCCTCCCCATTCTGCCTCCAGTCCTTTAAGAATGTGTTGCCTTGTGTGGAATATTCTTCTCTCTTGCCCGCCTTTCAAGACCCACTTCAAATATCATCTTCCCTCTACTGTATTAATCTATCCTTCATATCCCTCATCTGAGCTCCCCACACAATAATTGGCAACATCTAACATGACTGCTGTTTATATGAAACTCTAGCCCCCAAAGACTAAGTGACATACTCAAGTTCAAGTTCACTCTGTCATAGCAGAGCAGGAATAGAAGATGTCCTAAGGTACCCACACCCAAAGACTTCCTATGATAAAATGTGCCCTGCTGTTTTAGCCATACAGAAGTATCTGCCGGGCTGAATCTCTGGTTGTCTTTGGGGATACAGATGTACCTCCAAAGACTTGCCCTGACCTGGGAGTGGCAGGGCCTGCCTGCTCACATCCTGGTCAGTGGGCCTGGGAGTGTTTGCTCCAAGCGGCTGGGTGGGGGTGTTCATGTCTTGCTTGCAGGACAGCCCATGGAGAGGAAGTGCCAGTCCAATTTGTGAGTCACCCATTTGGGCTCCATGGAGGCCTTGTCACGTAGGAGCTTGTCAGCTTTCGTTTCCATCTCTCCAACCCCTGAGGCCAAAAGTCAAATTTGGTTTCTGCTCACTTGTTTGATTTTTAGTGACTCCTACAATTCCAGAACATTTAGCAAGTGGCATCTTTTGAAAGTTTAAGATGGAAATCTCCACGCCGGGCCTGTGCTCCTCCTGACAAGTGTGTAATTGATGGGGAATCTCTCACTGGAGGCTACCCCAACCTCAGTCTTGCTAAAAGGCACTTTCAGAGATGGGAAAGGCTCTTAGAGGCCTTTCACAATGGACTAAGCTGGCCTAAAATCGTCACCTTTATCTCCCAGGTGACCATTCACTATCACCAGCTGTCTAGCAATCAGAGAAAAATGTGAGGAGACAGACACAAAGGAAATCACTTTCTTAATACATATGGGATAGAATCCTCTTAGGGGCAAGCATAAAAGCAGCAACTTGAGGGAAAATTGTGAAGGGCGGGTGGATGCCAGGGCCTCAGGTGGGCTGCACCTTTGAGCTTTGGTCCTGTCCTTCTGTGTACCCTGCCTTTCTTGAGGCTCTCTGCCTTTGATCCTGTGGCCACCAGCACACCTGGCCCTTCCCTACCAGGCCCTGGGGAACCCAGACCTTTTCCTGTTTCTCTTGAACATAATTGAAATGAGCTACTACTTTCCAAAGGGGTTTCACTAGCACACTGAAGAAAATACCGGTGACATTGAAAACAAACCAGCTTACTCAGGAAAACAATCCAACGTATAACATATTGGTCCTAAGAATCCCAGAGCAAGCCTAAGAGACCTTCATTGAGCTTCCCGACACCCTATTCAGTTCCACCCCTTGTTTTGCTTCTTCGTCCCCTGCAAGTTCCCTGCCCTTCCCTCAACCATAAGGCCTCTGGGTACCATTTTGTTTTCTCACACCTGAAAGATGGCATAGAGTGTCCTCTTGTTTCAATCAAGTCAGAGCAGGGAAGACCAGGCAGGAGATAATTCAAAGCTAAAGTAAAGCAGTGGAGCTGGAGCTGGGCAGTAGTATAAGATGCAGAAAAGATTTAGGAGTTTGAATAGGTAGAATTTGGGGACCTGTTAGATATGGGGTGGAAGGGTTGAATCTTCTTTTTCTTGTTTTATGAGTTACCTGTTGAACTCAAACTGGAAGTCCCTATACCATTTGGATGTCGGAAATAGTATTGCTAAAAAACAAATTTACATTAGAAAGAGGGGAAACATAGAGAGACACAGGGAAAGGAAAGGAATTTTGTTATTAATGAAGATACATGTAACAGGATGTCACTTTTTAAAAAATCTCATTTATTAAAGTATAATTTATATACAATAAAATGCCCACATTTTAAGGGTGCAGTTTATGAGTTTTGACAAATGTATTCACTCATGTAACTACCACCTCACTCAAGATACAGAACATTTTCATCACTTCAAAAATTACCCTTGTGCCTCTGTCCAGTCAAAAGCCCCACCCCTGTCCCCAGGTAACCATGGATCTGCTTTCTGTCACTATAGATTAATTTTGCATGTTCTAGAATTTCATATAAATGGAACCATTCAGCATATAATCTCTTGTGTCTGGCCAGCCTTCACTTAGCATTGTGTTTTTGAGATTCATCCTGATGCATCAGTTCATTTTGTTGCTGAATAATATTCCATTGTTTGGGTATATCACAGTTTGTTTATCCATTCACCTACTGATGGACATTTGGGTTATATCCAGTTTTTAGCTACTACAAATAAAGCTGCTCTGAATGTTTGTGTACAAGTCTTTGGGTGGATGTATATTTCCATTCTCTCGGTGAAATACCTAAGAGTGGAATGGCTAGGTCATATGGTAAGTGTACATTTAACTTTATAAGAAACCGGCAGCTCATTTTTTAACTAATAGAACATTTCTTACCATTATTCATCACAATTCAAGGATGAGGAAAAAATAAATTTAGCCCAATCCTACTTGAATTAAATTAGTGGGTTCTGAATTAAAAAGATTATTATAAGTCATTATAAAACATTTATCCAAAAATGGTTTGGATTTTTAATTCTCCTGAAAAGAGTGTTTCCAAAAGAGTATGCTGTGTACCAAAGAGGGAGAAATTTTATGAACTTTGTCTATTTTCCCCAGAAAAGAATAACACTATGTTGTTATTTTATCAATGGGATTCAGTTATATAATATAAAACTGTAAAGTGCTCTGCAGACATACATGGGGTATTATAATTCTACTCTAATGGAAGCTGTCAGGGGACTTGTAACATTGTTTTGCCTTATAAAATCATGTGGACACAGCATATGCCATGATATCATCCTTCTGAGTTGACTCAGCCAGAAAGCTGAGACGTGTATGTTCCCAGGTAAGCCAGCAATGTGGAAAATTATAGCTCCACTGTTCTAAAGGGTTCCCCTGTGGCTGGGAGCCTTAACATTGCCCTAAGGGGCCTAACATCTCCGGGAATAGCCTAATCGTTGGCTCAGAAATTTCTTCAGAAGCTGACTGACACCAGCTGCCAATCTAGATAATCACCAGAGAGCCCCAATTAAAGTTCTGCTCATCGATCTCACCACCAGGACTTGGGACTTTAATACAAATCCACAAGTAAAAAAAAAAAAAAATTACCCCCTGAGGAAAAAAAAAAGGCAGCAGTTTTGTAATATGCACCATATTATACATTATTTATAACTCATAGATGCATTTTTAACCCATCCTCCTAAATGTTGCATTGTTAATCTAATAAGGTTGATATTCAGAATCTTTATTTTTTTCAGTTTTTCACGTTGGAAAGGGACATTAGTCTAGAAGAAAATATAAATGAAAAAGTATTTTTAGCACTGACAAAAATAGGAACTATTTTAAAGTAATTTGTACTATTGTCATTGCTGGGGCCTTCATTAGCCACCTAAGGAGGAAGTGTCCAATGTTTCTGCTATTCCTCCAGATGAGGCCAAGTTTAAAACATATACTCTCTATTGGGATTATGTGAAGATGCTAAAACTTGGCCAGAAAGGTGACAGGGTATCTTGATAATTGAGACAGCCCTGGAAGTCAGAGGCTCTGTCCAACCGCTATGAACTAATAGTGGGTCATCAAACACAGCACGTCAGCACAGATACCAGCAAATGCCAAACAGCTTCCTGTATGCATGGAATTCAGCCTTAATTAGTCACAGAGGAGGAATAGGCACATTTAAACTAATCCAAGGAATCATTATTGTTTGAGTTGCTTACACACAAAAGTGAAAATTGTTGCCCTCAAAACAAGCAGTTTCTACCTGCAAAGGGAGGATGTATAAGACAGTCAACTGACCTTTATTAAAAACACCTGTCCAGAAGAGGAATTCTTTCCATCACTTCTCTTTTTTATTATATCCTGGGATTTTTTCCAGTAAATCATATTCATATGGTACATGTTCACTCAAGAGTGGCTACTGACAAGACATGTTAATGGACTTTAAAACTGTTCGGATAGTTTTGTGGGTGAAGAGCTACAGGTGCTGCTGGCAGAGGGTGAGACAGACCTGACTGTCAAGGCAGGGCCTTCTTCACCTGACCTTGGAGTTCTTCATCGATATTAATAGCTACAACAAAAGTTTCAACTGGGGGTTCTCCTGGTGCCCCAAGATTGCAGCTTAAGCCTTAAGTGGAGAGCGAAAGGCACTTAGTGCTCCACTTTCTGAGTCCTAATCTCTCCAAGGGAGCCTTGGGTGGCTGGACCCAGCCACCACAACATGGGATTATTGAAAGTACTAATTCCAGAATCCCCCATCCCATCCACCACCCACACTTCAACTCCATAGCATAAAAGGATCTGGAGCTTGAGGACAGCATTGTGGCTGTGGGGGGTGCTGCATAGGTGGCAAGGAGCTATTCCCTTCCACCAGTAAGGTTAAGGGGGTTCTTCCTGCTCTCTTGAAGTTATATGCTTCCCCTCTAAGCATTCACAAAGAAAGGAGGTGCCTGCAAGAGAAGGAGCTGTCATTTCATTTCTTTATCACTGCTCAGGCTGTGCAACCTGAATAAGAAAAAGAAAGAGACAGTCTCCCCACCCTCCTATGTGTAGGTCCCTGACTTCCCCTACATGGAGGGCTAAGAGGCATCTGCATCAGAGGAACTTGGTAGGGAGACCACCAGCTGGGATTCAGTTGAAATTTTCTGTCAAATCTTTTGAGGAACCTCTATTGGCCAAGGCAGCTTTTTAGGCATGAGTCCCTTATCAACCGACATGTTGGAGCTACTGTTCTTATCAAAACTGTAGAAGATGAGTTAGAGTAGCAGCCAGCCAGGAGGCTACAGCCTTACCCAGATAAATAAAGAGACAACTGTC
Organism: Indri indri; assembly: GCA_004363605.1. Lineage (NCBI taxonomy): Eukaryota > Metazoa > Chordata > Mammalia > Primates > Indriidae > Indri > Indri indri. Next base: position 6,836 of record RJWJ010032823.1, read on the forward strand.
CTTTCCTCCTCCCTCCTCCTTGGCTCATACCCAAAGCCCCAGCACCCAGAGGATGGAAAGGAAGGTGGTGTTGGAAACCACATCCAGTCTCTCTCCACCCCTTCCATGCAAGCAGGGCCTGGATGGAAATCTAGGCAAGCCCCTTAACCTTTCTAGGAACTCTCAGATAACAAAAAGTCCTGACACTTCCAACAAAATAAAATGAGCAGCTGAAGTGTAATTGTTTAAACTTTACTGTATTCAGAGTTAAAGCTCTCTACTCCCAAGTCCTCCAGCTCTGGTCTGCCTCAAACTCGGAGACCTGTGACGGGTCAGCTTCTTTCCTACTCTTTCCCCACCCTGTTCTTCTATTTCTTACCCCCTCACTGGCCTGTCTCTAGTTCCTATAGGGTTGGAAATAACATGGGGAAAGTAGAGACAGGAGTGCAGAGAAAAGGGACAAGAAATGTGCTCCCTGGTTGGCATGGACACAATCAGGCCATGGTGCCCTTTGAGCAGAGCAGAGTCCCAATGCTGGTTCTGTCCCTGAGGGATGCTTTCATGCATGACTCAGGGGCACCCTCCTCTGCAGCCTGTGACAGTGTCCCCCTTGATGTGAGTGAAGCCTCCCCTCAGCCCCTGAGTACCTGAAGGCCTTTTCTATATTTCCAGCCAGTCCTCCCTTGGAGAATCCAAGATGACCCCAGGATGACACCCTCCCCCATGGCCAAATATGGTCCCCAAGAAAACCTTGTCCACCCAGCACCCCGCTGTTCATGGAAATGCAGCTTGTTCTCAACATGGTTTCCATTTGTTGCTATGGCCCTTTTCAGCAGGGTCCTGCTTGAGGATTTTTTTTTTTTTTCAGGCCTGGCTCTGGCATCAAATTCTGTGTCTCAGAACTTCAGGAGTCACAGGTCAAATGATCTGAGTATTTCTCTTCATGCCCCTTCTCTCAATGGGTGGGGAAAAAAACCCAACTTCTGCCCTTATGGAGTGTGAGGGAGAAATGCCACAGTACATAACCAACTCTCTCCAAAGAGGTTCCCTTGTATCCCCTCCAACTTCAACCCTCTTATGTCTTCAGGGTGGGTGATAAGTTATAATTAGCAAACTGTATGTTCACCACCTCTTTGAAAGACCTGCACAGTCTGCTTCAGCACTTTGCTTTAGAATGTGGAGGTATTTGAGACTATTGCTTCATTCTTAGGCAGCCACTGCGACCTCAAATAGAACAAAGACAGAATAAGCCCTGTTTTAGTATCCTGTTATAAGTTGCTGGGATATGAACACTTTCCCTCACCACACCTTACTTTAGTAAAGTCTACTACACTGGGTACTAAGTAGAAGGAAGAGGTGGAAGTAAGATGCATTTGAGAATAACACATAAACAGGGGAAGAAATTAGAGCTAGAAGTGGCCCTGGAACATAAGCCATCTAGAATTCACAGACATCTTAGGGGAAGGAGAAGACATTGAACTTCCCATGGAAAATGGGCAAAGTCTCAAGCCAACATTATTCTATTCTGAATTCCTTGTTAGTCATTTAATAGATATCCTTTTCTTCTGGGCCTATTACTGGAGCTTTGTTAGTTTCTTTTGGTGTGTTACATTTCCCTGGTTTTTCATAATCTGTATGTCCTTACGTTGATGCTTGTGCATTTGAGAAGACAGCTATCTCATCCAGCTTTTGCAGGTGTTCTTTGGTGGTGACAGGCCCTTACTATTTACTCTAGCCTGGAATTCTGGATGGGCTGTCTGGTTGTAGTTGCAGACGGGCAGATCTTAGAGTCACGTTCTTTAGTTGAGCTAGGTCCCTTCCTGTGCTCTGAGGTGTAATGATATTGCTTGCAATGCTGTATGGTTCAGCGAGACCACTGGTGGACTCTGTCATCACTGGGGGCTTCTGTCTGGCTGGGCTCTGCAATTGTCTCTGATTGGGCAGGGTTGCAGGTTGTCTCTTTCCTGGTTGAGTAGCACTATTTTTTGAAATATGTACCTTATTTCCTGCAGTGTGATACTGTTGGCTAGTTTCTCTGGTATGGCACTTCTGTCGACTGGAATGCAGAGCAACCACCAAGATCCATGCACTGGTCACTGTGAGCCCCACTCTCATTTTTTTTCCTCCAACTGACCCCAGGTGGTCTATCCTTGCTGACACTTCCAACATTTCCTACAGGACAAGACAGAAGTGAGTCTCCCACAAAGGGTCCCAGAACAGTGGGGAAGCCGAATGCCCACCTCCAATTCATCCCTCTCACTGCAGAAACCATGGGCCCAGGGGAACGCTCTGCATGCAGCACCATGCCAGTCTGGGAGAGGGGCAGTGCTGTCAAAGAGAACTGGTTTTCTAGCCATTCAATTGCAACTTTTCTCAATTCTGCCATCCAACAGTGTGACTCAGCCTCACTCCCAAGTTCTGGGGTATTCATGATGGTATTCTTGCCAGTGGATAGTTGCTGTTGGATTTCTGCGGTGGGAAGAGGAGCTAGAGAACTCCTATTTTGCCATCTTACTGACATCACCCTCCCAACATTATTTTAAATCTTAAAGAACAGAATAACTTCACTGACATCTGGGGAATATTATTATTATTGTTTGTTAAAATGTTGGAGATGTGCAGGTAATTTTGATGGTAGGCTTCAATGGAGCTTTGGAAAGGCCTTACAATAAAATATCAACCTAATGTTATGCTCTGAAACACAGAAAACTGAATATTCTTGGGTTACTTGAGTTCTTTATTATATTTCTCACAGGTCCCCATTTCCCATTTCATTTACTACCCTCTGCCCCAGTTTATTCATTTTAACTCACTGGAATGTCCACCATAATCCTAGTGATTATCTTAAGATCAAACTTATTGTAAATGTATCTTAATATTCCAAGATATTTCATTATTCCCATGACCTTTTGGAGGAATAAAACCAAGAGAATTTGATATTGTCAGAAATAATTCAAAACTTGAAAATAGGCAAATGAGATGAGTTGGTGTTCTCTCAATGCTGATTGGGGCTTAACTTATTACTAACTTGGTTATTTTATGAATCTGTAGGGGAAGATACCGACTTGTACATTTTTGTCTGATGGAGATACAAATGATTTTTGTTTGGTGGAAGAGATAACATCAATGGGTTATGGTCCATGGCCTTGTTGAACACTGATAGGTTTTATATCTAATCTAGCAATCTTTTCCTAACATTGCCCATAAATACTTGGCTTCTAAAATGCTCTTTGGAATGGTTTTAACATCTTATTGGTTCCCTCATTAATTAATGAGTGGAAGAAAATTTTTGACATGTGCTCACTTCATATTTAAGACAAAGTCATAATTCTACATTTTTGAAAATTAAGAAAATCAAAGCCTAACATTTCCTGATAAGAAATTCTACTACTAATATTAACATTTGATGATATTACCTTCCATGTCTACAGAAATTTATAATTTATAGTATGCAACTTCCTTCCTGCAATGAAAATCTCCCTGAAGATGATAACTACAGTTGTCTTGTGTACCATTGTATTCTTCTGTCTGGCATAGTCCCCGGTACATGATAGGAGGTCAATTGATATTTGCTATGAATCTAATTTCATGTTCATATAACCCTGTTAGGTAGGTAGAGTGATCCTCTTTCTTCATTTCACAGATGAAATGTATTTGGTTGGCTTGCCCAATGTCACACTGGTAGTGAATTAAGAGACTCAATCAGGTCTTCTTATTTCTAGGGCAGTGTTTTTTCTAGGACAGTCTCTTATTTCATAAACATGCACTTAATACTCCCATGCAAATTAGATATACTTCATAGCTAAAAACTTCCTTAAGTGACTGCTTCTTGTTAGGATGCTTCTTTAAAAATCTTAATATAATTCAATATACATAACTTCACAATTTACAAATATAAATATGAAGTTATCTTAAGTCATGGTGATAATATCTAAAGAAGTAAGTAAATAAATATGAGGGGGATTATTTGTCGTGGAAACACTGGACTCATTTTGGGCTTAACATAGCAGTGTGTCTTGGTTTAAGAAAAATCCAAATATATGAAACCTTCATTTTTCAAGAAAGTCACAATTAACAGTGGAAAATCAGAAGCTGGCTCCACTCTGCAGCTAGAATTTTCTTTATTCCATACTTTTGTTTCCTTGGTTGCCAATTGAATCCTCCCCATCCCCCACCAAAAAATAAATCAGACAAACAAATCACAGAAGTCGTTGATCCATTTAAAATATGCCTAAGGCCTCATTGTTTTCCATCCCCACTGCCAGCACCCTATTACAAACCATTTATCCTCTCTTCTCTGAATTGCCTCAAAAGTCTCCCAGCTGATCTCCCTGCACCTGTTCTTGTGCTTCTCTCACGTCAACACTGCGAAGAAAGTGATTTTTTAAAAACACGATCTGATCTTGCTTCACTCTTGCCTAAACCCTGTCTGTGGCTTCCCATGCTCTTAGATAAACCCAATTCTGTAGCTTGGGCTGGAGTCCCCACACGATTTGGCCTTGCCTAACTCTTTTTCCAGTCAGTCGTGCCCATGTTCACACTGGCCCCTTCCCATCTCAGGACTTTTGCACACGCTAATCCCTCTGCCTGGGAAGTTCTACCTTTGCCCTCACCTAGCTAACTCCTGTCCCCTCCAACAGGTCTCAGCTTTCATGCCATTTCTTTGGAGAAGATTTCATGCTCCTCCAGGTCCTACATCACACTTGCCACTGCTTTTTCAGCATCTATCTTCCCACCAGAACATAGGTTGCTCGAGGCCAGACTTGATGTCTATCTTGTCTGCAGCCCTGTGTTCAATGCCTAGCATAGTGCCTGACACACACTGTATTTCATCAGTTCAAAGAGACACATTTTTCCTATTTTTACATGTATGAAATCAGGATGCATCTTTCAGTCATTAGTACGTCATAGCTTATTTGGGAGCATTTTTCCTTCCTAGTGTAGTGAAATAATTGTGTGTTTTACAATCGATGGTATCTTATATTTGAAGAAATATGGCGACTGCTGCATGAATGACTACCTGTAATAAAAAGCCAGAAGTTACTTGGTTTTTCGCCTGAGCACAGACGTTCTACTGCTTATGAACAGCTGGATTATGAAAGGCTGTTTGCAGGTAGCAAAGCAAGATAGCCAATTGCTGATTTCCTCCATTGGTAGTGGGCGACATCCATGCATCTTTGCTCTAGTCCTAGCTAGACACTGTGAATGCTGGAATTTGGTAAGGAGAGGAGTGTTGTATATGAGGCAACTCACGCACGCCCCTGCCTGCTCTCTGGTGTCTGCTGATTCAACTTCTGTCAACACAGTTTCATGTCCCAACCACTGCTGTCAGCACCTGCCTTGCCAAAGCTGATGTCACGTCAGCTGCCCCGGCTCAGATCAGCTCCCGTCACTGCCCTCCTTACACTCCAAATAGCTGCTTCTCCTAGCTAGCTGAGCATGGCAGCCCTTTGATGTTCAGAAGATGCTTTGTTCTGTCTTATATTCAGATCCCTCTGTTGGGAGTGCAGACAAAGCCTGGGAGAGAAGCAGGGAGCTATAGAGTGCTTGATCACTCACCATGTAACTGCCTCAAGCATTGGTCCAGAGCCCCAAGGGTACTGGAATAAGTGAATCACTTCTCCTGGGAACCCAAGTGTAACTGTGGAACAATTCTAACAGAGAAGCAGCTATATATAGGGCCCAATAACTTTCAGTTTCTCCTTTTACATAAAACATTATCTGGTTTTTTTCCCCCCTTCTTAGGAATCAGCTTTTCCTTTGGTGGAGGTTGTTTCACCCTGACCTTATCCTGAGAAAATCCTCCCCTTATCTATGGGCATGTCTTGACCCTAGCAGAAGCAGACGTAAGTAGAACAGATTTACTCATTGACTGTGGCCTTGATAAGTTGCACCCATGATGGACAAGGCTGCTATTTCTGGGTGTCCTCCCCCATCATTACCCATGCCTGGGGCTTTACAAAAGAGCTGGGTTGAGTCACACTGACAGAATCTTTTAGTCACTTTCAATTCTGCCAAGGAAATATAGGCACGAGCTTTCAGATTCTAAATTAACTTTGATTCCCACCAGACCCTGCTCCCTTTTAGGTCACAAAGCATCTCAAAACTAAGTTGAATGCTTTCATTTAAAAAAAAAAAAGAAAGAAAAAGGAGAACAGATAAGGAAGAAACAATTGAAGCAAATAAAGGATTAAGATTGATGTCAAATGAAGATATTATTCAAAATGTAAGAAAAATTAAGATTTCAATCAATAATTGAGATCTGTCCAAACTTTCCAACCCTGAATGGAAGCCAGGACAGAAACATCCAGATAAAGGGGCCAGTGGACTGTGGCTGCCTGAGGACTCTGCCCTAGGCGCAGCACATCCCGGCACTAGGAGGCTGGGCTGAGTCAGTGGTCACATGCGGATCTGAATCCAGTAAGCCAGAGAGGAACATCTAATGAGGTTGCCGCAACTGAGGAAGCAGGAACAGATGTCAAAAAACTGAAATATGGGGGAGAGGGCTGGAGGGAAAGGTATTGCAGTGCATAGAAACATTAGGCTCCCCTAAGAAAACAACAAAAGTTATCAAATGAAAATTTTAAAAATGGGGCACACGACATTATTTGTTGATGGGGCCAGATGTGGCCACCAGAGACCAGGGACTATGTCACCTGAAAATATGTTGCTACCATAGAAAAATCTTTGGGAATCAGCTGTGCTGGCCCAGGGGAACACCGACTCACCTAGCAGAAAGCCTGAGAGAGCAGGTTTCTCTCTGAGCAGGAGTCTCTCTAAAGTGGCTCTGCTCTTTTCTGATATGACTGGCTTTCCCTGATGTGGAAGACAGAGTACAGGAAGGCTGCCAGATACAGACACTCTACCTATGTGGAATTAGGACCAATCCAGACAGAGATTTTGGTGCAGAAAGTTTTATTAACATAAAGTTCAACTTGTACAAGGTCTGTCCTACTAATGCTTGAACTAGGACTATAGTCAACCAGCCCTCCAATTGAAGACTGAAAGATTCTAAGCTCATATAAGTAAGACCTAAGAAGAATTCACTCAACTTAATTTTTGGCAAATACAAGACCAAATACTCAGATATAAATAAAGACATACATACACACTCCCCCATCCCCCTACAGGGGGGCTACAAAAATCTTCTGCGACACAGAAGATAAACATAGCACCCAGACATAGAGGAAGCTGTTCCTAAAATACATATCTTGTTCAGCCTACATTTGCATTTTAGAGGGCATCTACCTTATATCCTTGAGGAAATGAGTGAAAATTCTAAGAAAGAAGAGATGAAGGATGAGATAGTCTTACTGACAATATATTATTATGTAATGAGGCAGTTAATGAAAGAACATATACAAAGATAATGCTATGGAATAACTGGATGATTGGCAAAAGCAGTAAAGGACGTCACTGACATTGCAGGAAATCAAATCTGTAACACGGAGGATAAACTTGAGGCAATCTCAGAAGGCAGAGCAAAAAAGACATAGAAATTAAAGTGACAAAAGAGACATAAATGGAGACCAGAAAATGAAGAGGTCAACATGTGTGTTGGCCATCCACTAGCTCTAAAACTTTGTTTCTTCGGTTATAGGCATTTCTCCAACTATAAAATGGGGAGACAAGAATACTATTCCATAGAGTGCCATAAGGGTTGATCAAGATGAGAAATGTAGATTGGAAAGTGCCCAGCATTTAGGAACCATCTAATAAATGGCATTTGTTATCAGCTCTATTACTACTATTCTTCTTATTATTATTATTAAGTAAATGAAACAAGGATACATGGAGAAAAATCAGTAGTAATGACTGTGGTCATTATCCTGAGACTATCAGCTGTATTTTGTCAATAAATACATCATGAGTCTTTTAAATGTACTTCTCCTTTGAGAATGGGACCATTCTACTTGAGTCTGTCATTTGCTTGAGAGTGGTGTGCATGGTTGGGGCAGAGGAGTGATCTGGAACAGCTGACAGCTTTGGTCCGGGTTCACTGTTTCTGAAAATATTCAGAGGGAATCTTTTTTCTGATTTCTGTTTTTTGCTCATTTTGTCTGAGCAGATCACCTAGATAGGAGGTAGGGTCTGGCTCACAGAAAACCCCCAACTCACAATGGAGGTCCCTCTTGTTTACTTTTAAAGAAACCTGGACTATGTCTGAGATCTAGAGGGTTATGTATCATCTCTCAGAATTTATTCCTCAAATTGAACCCAAATTCACTGATTTGGCAGATATTCCCTTCAGTCTATGGGTTGGAAGTTGTAGCTCTAACTATATTTGTTGGAGCTACAGTTTTCTTCTCTACTTCATGTTCGTTGGGTTATTTTAATAGGTTATAAGCTTGGGACTATAATAAATGGGCTTTTTACCAGAAGTCCAATGTAATCTTTTAAAAATAAAAATCTGATGACATTATTCCTTCATTCTACTGCCCCCGTGATCTTCTCCGCACCTACGTCTCCAGCCTCTCCTGGCACTTTTTTCTCCTTCATTCTCCTGCTTCGTGCGAAATTGTTCACTTGCTCTCTCTCTGAAAGCTGTGCTCGTGTGTTTCTTGCTCTCTGTACCTGGAATGCTCTCTCCTCCACCCGCTTTGCCTGGCCAATCCAAGCTCAGTTCAAGCATCACTTGTCAAAGGATGCTTTTGCCGAACACTCTAAGTTAATATCCATGCTGCGTTCCCTCACTTACTATGTCAGATCTCCCTTCACATCTGGTTGGAAGGTCCCATAATAACATCTTGATTTCTCTTAATGTCGTTATGATGTGGTTGGGACAATAAACAATGAATTCAAATTTTAAATTGCAATTTTCAAGTAAGTGAAGTTTCTCTAATTTAGACTGGATATATTAGCAGCAAAGCACAGACACATTGTGAATTGATTTTGAAGTCTTGCATGTTTGTGTTTGTTACAAATATTCATGTTAGAACAAATATGGTTTAATGAGGGTGTTTAATTAAAGTGAGTGTTCCAGAAACCTGTATCATAAAGTTCACCAGTCCCTAGGTCAGTGTACAACACGTAGAAGATGCTCAGTAAATATTTGTTAACCAAAGGAATGACGGGTGTATGCTTGAGATTTATTTGCTTGCCCAATACATAGTCCATCTACATCCAAATAAAGGGTAACTCGGAGGCAGTAGGTTCTACTGGGTGTAGAAGAGACAACAGTTCCTCAAGATAAATCGGGGTGTTGATTCAAGCTGTTTTGTCAGCTTGCCTCACTTTGTGTACTTCCTATTCATAGGTAACCACTTTGTAAACCTAGATGCAAAATGGAAGGCCTGTGGATTCCATGCTAACAAGCTGTGGGAGGCATTCTCAGCATTTCTGCAGGCTGTCAAAGGGCTTAGATCAAGCGTTCTCACACATTGCCTAAGCTCTTCTCAGCCATATTTGCTCCAGGCTTTTATCATCTGCCAGGAAATGAGCAGCTGTGAGTTCCAAACCTAACAGGTATGTGGAGCTGTCAGAATGTCCAATTCTGATCACCCCAGAGAGGTCGGCTGTGTCTGATACCCCTCCCCTCCGACCAGCAGGAGTTTGGGTAAGCTCCGGGCTCCTGCTAAACTGGGGGATTTCTGTCCAAGGCGCTCAGCCTGGGGACTTCTGCCAAGCAGCACTTGGCTTCCCAGACGCACGGAGCTCCCAGTGCCCAGTGTTTCTCAAAATGCCACGTGGGATTCCAAGGGCAGGGGTAGCTCCAGTAGCCTCTACTGCCCGTAATGCATGGGCTGCGCTGGATCAATCCTAATGTCTGCGTACTATCAAAATGTGGTTCACTGTGATATTGAATTTGTTTTACCTGGCTTTAGAAAATTAAGAATTTAATTAGCTTTCTTTTTTCTTTTTCCTTTTTAGGCATCGATGGCATTGAAAGTCAACCGTTTTATGCTCAGGGAAGCTTTTCATTATTTTAATAGTGCTCAGGTTGTAGCTGGGTCTTAGTTTTACATGTAGTGCCTTTTCTCAACTAATTACTTTTTAAATATAGTAAGACTTTTTTTAGTTTTAATCTGCATTAGAGTGATATTACCATTTGTCTTTTAAATTTTATTAACTTTTATTTGAGTGGTTTCAAGAGTTTTCTTAGTGTTGAGATTTTTTTCCATTACCTAGAATCATAGACTTTCAGAACTGGGAAGTCTCCTGACATATTTTCTAAATCTCTTCCTTTACAGGTGAAGAAACGAAGGTAAGTGTGCAAAGAGATTTGCTCAGATTCTCATAGCTAGTGTTGGAGTTGGGATTAGGAAAATCAGCGTAGCCCATGTACCACTAACTCTCATTTCAAAGGTATTTTCGCTATTGCCACTAATGGTGGTACAAGCCTATAGTCCTAGCTACTTGGGTGGCTGAGGCGGGAGGATTGCTTGAAGCTGGGGCGTTCAAAGCTTCAGTGTGCTGTGGTTGTTCCTGTGAATAGCCACGGCACTCTGGCCTAGGAAGCACAGCAAGACCTGTCTCTTAAAAAAAAAAAAAAAAAAAAAAAGATATTTCCATGACAGTTGCTTATCTTTTAAAGATATTTCTATAGGCTGTGCTTAATATTTTACCCTAGGAGTCACCACCACCACCTTTGATGGAAATACATCTGCCAACTTGTATGGGAAAGAAAAAGGCGGCAATTATATGTAAAGTCAATGTATTTTGTCCATTCCTCACCCAAGTACCAAGAAGTGCCAATACCCATGTCAAAGAGTCAATCAATGGTTAACTAGCACTAAGTGTTTCTAAGCGTCAGGTACCACAAGTGCCAAAACGGAGACACCTGTGTTTCTTATGATAGGGTCATAGGAGGTATCATGAAGTGTGATGTCCCGGTAAGCATATTGATAATATTGGTCACCTAGTTTAGCAGCAGATATTGGGGGAGTTTTTCCTGTAAACCAGACATGTTCAAATGACACATGATAGGCTAAGAATAGCAGTAAAAAATCTGATGCTTATAATACAAATAATAATAATAACAATAATAATATTTTATGGCATCTTATGATTTGCAAAGCTCCTTCACATTTACGATCAGATTTAATTGTCACAATAAATGTTTTCAATAAGTATCTCCCTTTTCAAAATATGACACTCAGACTCTAAATCTCACCACTTATAACTGGGAGAAATTAGATTGCAACCCAGCTTCTTCCTATTCAAAATCTCATGATATTTCCATTATCGTTTCTTTCTTCCTCCCTCTTTCAACACACATTAAGGAACAATGGCTGGTGTGCCGGAGACCACGGTAAGGCATGATTCCATCAAAAGCGCAATGTTGGTTTAATACAAGGAAAATTATTAGCCTAAGCTATCACATTAATACACAAAGCAGCAAAAATTGGAGTTTGTGGCTGTATTGGAGGAATAAAAAAACAGCTTTCTTTGGATCAGCTCATCCAAGCACACATTTTACAGAAGAGGGAAGTCTATTCCACAGGTGGGAGATAGCTTGAACATCCCGAGAGATGGAGGCAGCTGTAACCAGAGTAACTCAGATATATCCAGCAGCCCACAGTGCTTCTCAGGACACACACAAAACCATGTCCTTGGTAAAAGTCTTTGCACATTTCCGAAGACTCAGAATGGGTATACACACACACACACACACACACACACACACACGAACAAAATACCTATATAAACAAGTTAATGTTAGTCTCAATGGAGAAGCCACAGAAAGGCATGCCCCCCAAAGGACAGGATATTATAGTTTTAATATAGATTAAAGATGTTCTGTAATTATAAAGATGCTCATGAAAGGAAATTCCCA